>JAAAKG020055778.1:0-18117 GCA_010014905.2 Druon quercuslanigerum | reverse complement strand
TAAGGAATAGGAAGAGGGTGAATGAAAAATGTAAACCCTTAGGGGACACATTAGAAGCTTCCACTAACTAACAAAATTCTTTAAAAATTTAATAAATTTCAATAAATGTATAAAAAATGTTTAAAATTCAATCCCGGGTAATTTATGGTAAATTATCCTACTTACCTGTCAAAGGAAGGAAAATTTTCGTAAATTTTGTAAATTTTCTACATGTTTTGAAATTGAATTTTGGGCTATTTATGGTAAGTTACCATTATTTACCTGAAATATACCAAATTTATGAAAAAATTTCCAGAAATTTATCAAAATGTTTAAAATTAAATTCTGGGTAATTTATGGTAAGTTACCCAACTTACCGGTAAAATTACAGAAAATTTTCGTAAATTTTCTATATATTTTCAAATCGAGTTTTATGCTCTTTATGGTAAATTACCATAATTTACCTGAAATATACCAAAATTATTCACAAATTTCCCGAAATTTATAAAAAATGTTTAAAATTCAATTCTGGGTTACCTACTTACCTGTGAAATGAAGGAAAATTTTCGTAAATTTCGTAAATTTTCTACATGTTTTAAAATCGAATTTTGGGCTACTTATGGTAAATTACCATAATTTACCTAAAAAAACCCAAAATTATTAACAAATTTCATAAATTCCCGGAAATTTATAAAAATGTTTAAAATTGAATTCTGGGTAATGTATGTTAAGTTGCTCTACTCACCTGTGAAATGAGCTAAAAATTTCTTAAATTTTCTATATATTTTCAAATTGAATTTTGGGCTATTTACGGTAAATTACCATAATTTACGTGAAATATACCAAAGTTATTGAAAAATTTATCAAAATGTTTAAAATTAAATTCTGAGTAATTTATGGTAAGTTACTCTACTTACCGGTAAAATTACAGAAAGTTTTCGTAAATTTTCAAAAATTTATGTATATTTTTTAATTGAATTTTGGGCCATTTATGGTAAATTACCATAATTTACCTGAAATAAACCAAAATCATTTAAAAATTTCCAGAAATTTATCAAAATTTTTAAAATATCAATTTTAAACATTTTGATAAATTCAGAATTCATTCTGGGTAATTTATGGTATGTAACCCCACTTACCGGTAAAATTACAGAAAATTTTCGTAAATTTCGTTAATTTTCTACATGTGTTAAAATTGAATTTTGGGTTATTTATGGTAATTTACCATAATTTACCTGAAATATACCAAATTTATGAAAAAATTTTATAATTTTTAGGAAATTTATATAAATGTTGAAAATTGAATTCTGGGTAATTTATGGTAAGTTATCCCACTTGGCTGTAAAATGTCCTAAAAATGTCGTAAATTTTCTGTATATTTTCAAATTGAATTTTGGGCTATTTATGGTAAATTCCCATAATTCACCTGAAATATACCAAAATTATTTAAAAATTTCCAGAAATTTATTAAAATGTTTAAAATTGAATTATGGGTAATTTATGGCAAGTTACCCTACTTACCGGTAAAATGACAGAAAATTCTCGTAAATTTTCAAAAATTTATGTATATTTTTGAATTGAATTTTGGGCTGTACCATAAATTACCTATATTATACAAAAATTATTAAAATTTTTTATAAAAATCCGGAAATTTATAAAAATCTTTAAAATTGAATTCTGGGTAATTTATGGAACGTTACCATATTTACCTGTAAATTTACCACAAATGAACAAAAATTTCCATATATTTCTGGAAGTTTATAAAAATTTCGCGTAGAATTTTGGGCAATTAATAGTAAGTGACCAGAAATTACATGTAATATTTCCATAAATTACTAAAAACTTTAATAAATTGCTGGAAGTTTATAAAATTGTTTAAAATTAAATTCTGGTTAATGGCCACAAATTTTCATAATCTTCGGAAATTTCTAAATATTTATAAATTGAGTTGTGGGAAATTTGTGTTAAATTACAACAATTTACCTGTAAAATACCTGTAAAATAAATTATTTTAAAATTTGATAAATTTCCTTAAATTTATAAAAATGTTTTAAAGGGAAATCTGGGTAATTTATGGAACCTTACCATATTTACCTGTAAAATTACTTAAAATAAATGATCAGAAATTTCATTAAATTCCAGAAATTTATAGACTTTTTTAGATTGAATTTTGGACCATTTGTAGTAAGTTTTCATAAATTATTTTATAAATTACTCTAAATTATGCTTTCTTTATTTGAAATCTAAAATGCGCTGAAATCATGACCATATTTCGAGAAACGTCTAAAATCTAAAATCATGGTACTAAGAACATACGCTCTTCGAAAAAGTCCCTCTTATCTCTCTAGGTGCATAATTGAACTCCTTTATTAAAAATTTATTTTATTTTGTTCAAAATTAATTACTTAAGTTAAAAATTCAACTTTTAGACAGAAAATTTATCTTTGGTGGTTAAGAATTCAACAATTTTGCTTAGAACCTGAACTCTTTCGTTAAAAAATTATTTGTTAAAATATTATTCTTTTTTGGTTGGAAATTAAAATATTTAATCTAAAGTATTTCATATTTACTTTAGTATGGTAGGTATACATTTATTTTGTAAAAATAACTTATTCCGTTTTTAATTTAAAGATTCGACCTATTTTCCTGTTTTGCGAGAATTTGGGTCTGTTAAGATCGTTTTCTGTTTTCTGTTTATTGTTAAAATTTTTCAAATAATAAATTTGCCAGCCTACAAAAAATTAATGAATGTTAATTTTTTCTTGACAAATTAGATGAAGCCGAACTACATGAAAACAGTATTACAATACTAAAAAATGGATTTTCATTCATTGGAGTATTCAGGCATTTTCAGTTTGAAGATATACCTACCTGGCTGCATCGTGTTCCATATCAAAGACCTACCAATGAATTTGCGGTTTTTCTACTGTTAGATAACGGCCTACATGCATTTGCAAGGATGATCTATGATCCATCGGTACCCTATACGATTCCGATTCCACAAATAATGGCTCGTATACGTCTAACACAAGGGACTTATTATTTGGCTCACTGGTTCGAAAGTTATAATGTCAAGGAAAAATTTCATGCTGCTAGCCAAGTATTTGGTTCACATACTTATCCAGACAGCAACTACGTGTATATTAAAGTACCAGATGGTGGGCGAGACCTCATCTACAGGTCGCCCGTAAAAGAGGCAAATCTACTTTCTAACACTATTGAAATAAAACTGAAGAATGGAACTTGCTACTATGGAGGGATCACGTATCCTCTTGGCAAAAAAGTACCCGAATTCATGCATCCTGATAAACCTACAGATCAGTTTTTGGCTTATATACGGCTAGAAAGCACCCTACAAGCAGTGTCACACATCCACAGGAATGAAGAAGTAGCCCATCTGCCTGCGACTAATCACATAGTCGCTCGCATACATTTACCAAACAAGTATTTTTTGGCTCTATTTTTTGAAGTGTATGATGTCACCAAACACAATCATGGCCCGCCTGGCGTAAATATGAAACCACCCTCTTATCCAGATAATAACTACTTATATATTACAGTTCCAGAGAATGGTAGAAGCGTAGTATACAGATCTCCGTTACAATCTACAGGAAAGCAACCAGTCAGAAGGTTTTTATAGACCACTATGCTAGAAATAGCATCTTTATTCCAATCTTTGTTATTGATGGCTTAAATAGTCCATTTTTGAATGTGAATACAGAATAAACAATAAAACTTGTTATGTCTAACTGCATTTTTATTTTGTTATTAAGGATAGGGAATGTGGATATTTCTTCTTATAGGACTATGCTGAAGTATCTGATATCAGCCTAATTTATTGAAAACTTTGCCAATAGACTTTAACATTTCGCCTCCGGTTACAAACCTAAAGATGCAGTCCCACATTCTCTTCAGCTACCGCATCATGAGAACCATCACCGATTTTTTCCAACCAGCTTTGGAGTTACATCAGACGTACAATCTCCAGTTTATATGCCAAAAAGCTGCTGATCTCGCCGATCTCCTTTTTGGGCTTACAATTCACCCTAAGAAGTTTCTCCATCCTGATAACTTTATCAGTATGCCCCAACATAAACTGCTGGCAGACCTCTGCATTCACCCGTGTCGTGGTTCTTTCAACTTTAGGAGTGCTGCCTCGCTTCTTCCGTTTTAACTGGTGCAACTCGTCTTGCACCGAATGCCACTTAGTTCTGGGTCGTGTCCTTTTAGAAGAGTCTATCCTTGCCAGACCTTCCATGTCCTTCACCGACAAGTTGTGCTATTTGCCCCCCAAAAAATCCTCAGGGCTGGCGTCGACCACCGGGGCGTGCACCCGATCGGAATCGACGGTGATATCTTTCCTCACTTGAAATTTATCGTTTTTATCAACACCCTTCATGTTTTTTTTTTATTTCGGGGTTCCTTTCTCTATGGGTTCCTCTTAGTCCCTCTCCTCTTCGTTCTTTGCCTGTCTGACTTGCGAGGCCCTACCAGTCGCTAGTATACCCCCACTATAGCTGATGAAGTCATTATATGAGAGATCAAGCCCTACTGCGACGAAAACGCGGGAACACCCCTTAGTAGGAAACGGTTGGATGGTTGGATTAATGGATGGATGCAGAGACAGATAAATGGTTAGATATGTGGATGGATCGATGGATGGATGGATGAATCGCTGAGTTAATGGACGGATGTGTACAACATTTAATAGATCTATTTAGATAGATTTTTTATATACCTATTTCTTATCTTCATTTGTGTATTCAATTTGATGTAGACATAGTTCATGAGAAAGATCTTTTATTCTTATGATCGTTGTTTTCAGCTTCCCTGAAGTAACGTCTTCTCATTGTCTTGTCTGTATAATTAAAAAAGAGCGCATCCTATACCAAAAAATACAATCCGAACATAAACTTTAGGGCCATGTGAAGACTGAGAGTGCAGGTATCTCCTCTATAAACTCGAGTTTCTTTACAAAAAAGGCCTAAACTTAAGCATATATCAAGTAGGTGTAGACTGAAAAGTAAAATTTATTACTTCATGGTATTTCTTTTCTATTTCCATGGGTTTAAGAGTTAAAAACATGCGATAAATTTGCTTTCGTTGATCAATATGCAACTAAAGGTCTTAGGAAATATCTTAGTGCCAAATTAGTCAGATTTGCAGCAACTTGTCTTATTCAATTAAAAATTAAGTAATGCATTAAAAGAGTTGCTTAGAAGGTGGGCCGGAGACCTTGATAGCCAATGGCTAACTAGAGATGTGAAAATAGCTTTAAATAAAAGTTCATAAATAGACAGATGCAGCAGACGACTCACAGGTCTAGTCAATGAACAAGATGTATAATAGCTTCACTTGAATTTGCATAGTTCCATTTTTCATGAGTCACACAATCCTTGTTTAATTAATATATCATGCGTAAACCCTATTCCTAAGAATGTCTTGGACGTTCTGGGGTTGAGTGATGGCTTCAGAAATGTGTTGATTGAAAGGTCATCAAATCAAATTAGGAATATTTTTAAGCGTTTCGAGAGCATATTGAAAAGATTAAACAACTGTAGTAATAGCTGTAGCTGAGAATAAGGTTTTTGCTACTAGCGGATGAGTTCCCTAACACTGGTGACAAAAATTCCCTTCTGAAAAAAAACTCTACAGGGAACTTGGCATGCCTAAAGAATTTTTAAATTAAAATGCAAGTTTTACAGTGAAACGCCCGATAAATGTAATATCAAATTTATTGTTATTATAATTATTAGGTTTGTCAACCTTCCAACCACGGGTACTCGTGAGCTGGTACCTTGCAAGCAATCACAGTTTCCAAATGCGTCAAGCGATTACTAGATTCGTAGGTTTCATTCGTTGTTTCGAAACGCTAGAATTGGCTTGTGCATTTGCCATAGTTCACGAGTATATACTGGAGTACCCGTCTATTTAGGAATCTAAAAATTACACTGGAGAGCTCTATAAGGGTTTTAACTTCCACCTAGATAGCACGTATACAGCGATCAAAACGTTCATACTGGAGAGCCCATTTTAGATAACCCATCTCTCTTACAAACGTTATTGCTGATGGCAACGACTAAGACCAATTTATTAAAATAATCATTAATACATTAGATGGCGCGAGAAATACATAACTTTACACACGCTGTAGATATATACAAAAATAGGTAAACAAATTGAAAGTAAAGATTCATAAATGTAATCATCTCAGTCATCAACGGTGTACACGAGATGGTCATAGAAGCTCATGTTAGCCGCTATCAATGTCTACGCCCAGAAAACTCCGGAAGATAAAACACGTGTTCAGCAGTACTACCTTTTTGATGAGATGTATCAGTTTCGAGATCTCAACGCTTCCAAAATTTGTACGTACTCCGCATAAACGTTTACGGAGGAGGAGGTTACGACCGGATGGATAACAACCATGTTTCGTTTTTCGATGTCAAGGAGAACCATATCAGGCGTCGATTGCGCAATAAAAACAATTTTCGAGAATATGAAGTTCCAGTACGTGTGGCACTTCTCATTCTCGACCATTTAATCGATTTGCCTATAAACATTTAACGAAGTAGTATTAGGACTAATGCCGTAAAAGTGATAGAGATTGTAATAAAGCACTCCTTGTGCCGCATTCCTTGGGATGTAGGTTGTTCCCGCATGAGTTGGACAAATGGATAGTATGCGTTTTAGAAGCTCTGATGACGTGCTCTGCAGCTATCATCTTCCGCAAGAATGTCTTAATAACATCTACTCCCGAAATGGAAAAGTTCTTGATGCTTCTTAATACTTTCTTATATCCTAGTTATAGTGGACATTCTTCCTTATGTGTTATGAGGAAATTGTATACTTTCTGGAAGCTATTTATATTCTTCGAGTCTTCTTTTAGTGGATGTTGGACTTTGTAGAATTCTCTCTAAAATGCTTCGATCTCCTCTGGTTTGTGCGGATGGTGGACAGTAACTGGAAGATGTTGGAATGGTCGGGATGTGTCGTGAAAAAAATTGTTAGTTTTGTCTAACCCACGTCTTCTTGCGCTCTAGACTTATCCTAACGTCAGATAGTACCCGTATTCTGTCAGCAACATGCTTCTTAATGGTCACCAGCTTTCAATTGTTAAGTGGGTGATAACATATTTGGAGTTCGCGCATGAGCTGTAAACCTTGGCAGGGAAATTCCTGCGAGATGTTATACAGTCAATTACATATAGAATGCAGGACGCCTATTGTCTTACTCAACCTATTTTTGTGTTCAGTGGATGCATGTGTTTTTTGATCTTATGGTCAGAAGCTGGTTTTGTTTAACGGTACGCATCCACCAAAACTCTCGCTGCATTATACACAGAATTGATAGTACAGGGCATCGCTTTTCCTATATTGAATAGTTGCCTGCGGTTATTTTTAGTGTCACCTCTCTTTCTCTGTTGCCTCCGTCTTGTTTGGATCCCCAACTCTAAGGAAGTTGGCACCGTTACTCGACCTATTTTGTGGTGTATGGTTCTTTGAAACCGCACTTACTACAATTATGTTTGATGGTATTATTGTTGTTCTCACGAGAAGCCAGGGAAAGAAGTTTGTCAATCCTTATAGAGCTCTGCATAAAAATGTTCGCACAATATTTCTGATCTGGACTACAACTCTTTTAAGATTAAAACAAAAACAGCCCAAATTATTTGTCATTACAATTTGTTTTTCATATTTCTCTTATTTACACCTTCATTGACGCTTAAATAATAAAAGTAGATTTTCTACCCGGCGAAAATCTAATTACTGAAATTGATTTTTAATTAAAATTATCAAAATTGGCCTAACTTAACTCAGTCCTGGGGGGACACGGGGGGCGGGGTAGCCCCTTGCCTAGCTAAGCTGACAGAACCTTGGCGTAAGGCCTGAGATATATACAAAATAGAATATACAAAAGATATTAAACTTTTAAACCCTACTCTAGCCCTGAAATTAAACTTGTGGAGGGAATAGGTTATTCCTAACCTACAGCGGACTTTAAAGACTCGGACGCATCATTTAACTTTGACACATATGACAATACTTTATTGTTTAGTCTTTACTCTATACAATTAGGAGTATTTTTACACAATGTGTAATCTAAATGTAACAGTTACGAAAGCGCGATCTGGAAACAGGGCATACCGACGCCATCCCCGCCGAGATTGCTAACATTTCCAAGACTCTAATTAGTCTAAAATCAAGTGCTAACAGGAGGCGCCAAATCACGGGAGAAGTATTGCACTTGCAGTTGTTTTCTTTTACTTAAAAAAAAACGTTAAATCATCTAGTAACAACCAAATAGAATGGGGGGAGGGGAGCAACCAGCACTCGCGAACCGAATCTCTGATATAGAAGCGTGAGAACCAAGAAGTCCAGGCTCTCGCTTCTAACCTCTCTTTCGGAGCGCTGAAGAAACCAATTTTTTCCTTTCTGTAGTGTCTTTAAAGTTCACGCACAGCACTTGCAAGGCTGACTAAGCGTTTTGGCGGTATCAGGACTGATTCAATTTCTAACAGGCCGCAAAAACCCTCCGCCAGTATACAAACAAAAGACTTACCCCTTCTAAATATAATTCCCGCCAAACTCCCATCAATGACTCCATTTTTTAACAATAACCGACAATAACTCTTTTTTTTAACAATCTCCGCGCTATTCCTTGCCTTTGTACAAAATTTTAGTTCGTTGACCTAATTTGAACTTCATCCAAACAAGACCAATCAAAAAGCACCACCGCTTGGCTCGATGTTATCCGCCAATCTTCCGACCACTTCTTTTGTGGTTCCCTTTCCCTTGGCATTTTGAGTGGTTCCACATCTCAACATGGCGACTTATAGGTAGAGTCTATAGGCCAGAACGAGACAAACGATTTTCTTCATCAGCCTGTCTCTTTTCACCTCCCGGTGGTTTGTCTCGACATTCGGATAGGAAAGGACAGGTTTTTCAAACAATGGTTTCCTTCTCCCTCTAGCTTGGTCAGTCGATAGAATAGGACCAGGGAAGCCGATTGATAGGGTCTTTTCTCCATGTTCTGTATCATGACAGATTATGTGGCCTGAGGGCTAGAAGAGCATAGGCTACTTACGAAATCGCTCGTTCTCTTTCCATCCTGCGGATGGGATCGCATCGTGAATCCTGACGTGTGTGTTGTTAGTTGATCTTGAAGGTCCCACTGACGATTCGTAAAAATACCGAAAGTGCTGCTGTGGATTGTGACTCTCATTCCGGACTCTTAAGAGTAGCGAATGAAGTTAATTGTCCCGGTAAGGTGAGGGAGGTTATTTCGCCTCTCATTCAAAGTGACAAGGAAAATTTTTACTTTGTTACACTAAACATAATTGAACGTCTGGTTTTATTTTCTGCTTACTAGGAGAATATCTCAAGACCTTTCAGATCACAATTATAATTCGTTCTTAAAAATGCCTTGTTTTGGATTCGAATTTTTATACAAAAATTTCCTGTTCCAGATCAGAATTGTCAAAACAAATTCTAAATTGTTCATCTTCTTAAAACTTCTTTATTTCAGTTCTAAATTATAATCGTTTTTCACTATTAGCTTTCAATAGTTCAAGATTTAGCTTTTCACTGTTGGTATCGCTTTAATAAAGAGTTTTTGAAATCATAAGTAAATTAGTTGTTTTTTAATACTAAGAGCAGAATGGAAGCAATGTCTATATCACTTATTAATAATTATTGATATTTTATGTGCTTTATACGAGTGACATACGAGCTACTTAGAAAAATATTCCCAGGACATACTTATATACAATGTAGTATTGAAGGGTGCTGACTTTTACCATGCCTTAATTTACATGTCGATTTCAAATAAAAAAAACTTTTTAATAAATAAAGAAATTTATCCCGGCTGTCTCTCACTAATCGAATGATACTTACTGGGGTATTCACCTTACGCGTGGTTCCCCACTTGTACCGTCTGGTGAATACAGCCTTGTTTGTCTTAATCAGATTGGCAAATAATCCGTTCCTCTTGCACGAAGTATCCTTTAATCTGAATACTTGCTGCATTACACCGAAGCGTGCATCCAGATGCTGGCCGGGAACAGTGACCATTATATATTTTGTGTAGCCTATTATGTGGATGTTCCGACTCTTGAGTGAATAAACCAGTTTGTCCTCTAACAAGAACCACATCAGCAGCAATTAAAATACCTCCTGGGGAATATCGGGAAATAATATTTTTACATAAAGTTGTTTCAGCCCATTAGGACAGAACTAAATGTATTTTAGAGGGGTCACTAATTCTCGGGCCAGAGCGCCCTCGTAGAGTCCCCGGAAACTGAACATGAACTAACCGATTCCTGCGACGAAAAGTTTCAGAACCCTATTTGTCTTGTTGAGTTAGCCAAGTTTCGCACATGCACAACATAGTGCTTTTTACTATCACGCCTCTCATGGACTCTCCGTAAAGCTCAAAGTTTCCCTTCCCCTTCAACCCGATTAGTGCAACAGAAAAATTGGTAGAGTGCAGTACCCATGTATCAGCCTTAGTCGTTGTGAGGTTTCTGTTGCCCACCATATGGCAGGTCCATTCCACAATAGCACCTCCAAACCCTGCATTCGAATTTCCACCGTTAATATTCTTCGCTGATTTATTGAATTTAAGGTCTGTTACCTGTCGGTGAATCTTTGAAAACATTAGCCGCGAAATATAGGTCAGGTTTAAAAAAGGAAATGATATACTTAATACACTGTTTTAACTTTTTGATGAAAACAAATGATTTATTGTAATTCATCCATATTTATGCGTTCGCGGATAACATATTCTCTAACTTGATCTCGAGAATAAACGACAGTGATTTTTTAGTGTAGTTCGTGGTAGAAGCGGCAGATTTGAAAGGGTTCGTATTGAGGATCCGAAAACACTTCCATAAGGCCGAACAATTCGGAGTGAGGCCTAGAGAATGTCTATCTTACTTGTTTCTAAACAAATCAGGGTTGCTTAAAACTAAAAAAATCATTTATTAGTTTTCTTCCCAACACACACAAGTAAGTTTAGCACTTAACATCGCTGCACATCCGAACACAAGTCACGTAGTGTGAGAATGCGAAATCAATAGGTCACCATGCCTTCGAATTTATTTGAATTCTTCTAGGTCCGTATAATGAAAAAGTACTAGAAAGCCTAAGACTTTACTGAGCTCTGCATTTATACTTATCATCTCGTTTTGGGCAGGATTTATCCCTACTTTTAACGCTTAACCAATCAAAATTCTGAATTCACTCAATTTTAGTTTGGAATAACCAATTAAAAATGAGGTCACTTTGCGCCTACTACTGACTACTACTACAACAAAACGTTTATTTTCTACGAAATAGTTCAACTTTCCTTAACAAATTAGTTGAATTTCTAACTAAATATATGCTTTTTTTAACAAAAAGTTTTATTTTAGAACAAAATAGTTTAATGTTTAATCAAATTGTTAAAGTATAAATCCAAAAAGACTGATGAATCCAAAAAGATTCAATGATCAACGAAAAACGACGAATTTTTTATAAAATATTTTAACCCTTAAATCAAATATAGCCATTTTCAATCAAACAGTTGCATTTTGAACTAAAAGCGATGAATTTTCGACCAAGAATAACTTCCCACCACTGAAATACGAAATCTCCACAAAACGCTTAAATTTTCCGTCCTATAGGTAATGTTTCATCAAAATACCAAAGAAGGATTTTTTCATAACAGAGTTAAACATTCAATCCAAAGGACGATTTTTACATCAAAAGATTAATTTGATCGAACGCTTAAATTCAAACTGAATTACTAAAACCTTATAAAAAAGTTCAAATATTTTTTATTTAATGTTAAATCTGTTTAATTGAAATTATATAATATTTTCGTTAAAAAAAATTTTCTTATTTGTTCCAAAAATTGTAAGATTCTATAGAAAACTTAAATGCTTCGTGATGTAAAGCTCCACCCTTGGCTAAATGTTTCGAAGATTTCCGCAAGGCCCGAGAATTTCTCAAAGAGTTATCTTAAGATTTCGCGCGTGGAAATATAAAATTTCTCAGTGACTAGCCGCTCGTTTAATCTTCTTTGCTAAACTATATCTTATTGGTTGAAAATTCGACCTGTTGTTTGTATGTTGAATTTCATTTTTTAAATAATTTTTTCTGCTAAAAATGTTTTTCTTTCTTGAAAACTTTAACTATTAAGTTAAACATTTTTTTTCTTAATTAATTTTTTTAAATGGAAATTCAATTACAACACTTTTACTGAAAACCTCCTGTACTTTTTGTCAACACACGTCTTTTTGGTAGAAAATTCAACTATTTTGGTGAAGTTATCATCTTTTTTAATCAAACTGTAAATTTTTTGCTGAAAATTAACTGTTATGGTTATGGTGTTAAATATTTTGTTTAAAATACGTATTTGTTGATTAAATTCAACTGTTTTTTATTCTGACTAAAATCTTTCTTGGTTGGAATATTGACGATTACAGTTTACATTAAGTATTTATATTTTTTTGGTAATACCTGTAATTTTAATGCAAATAAATTATGATAAGGAGTCTTAAATTGACCTCGAAACATACTGGTCGCAAGTAGTTTTTGTTGAATCTTAGCTTTCTCTCCTCGTTTTTTGTGATCTTATAGTCTCTAATGAGCCGGAAAGAAGATAGTTTAGAAATCTAATTTTGATTTGGGATTTTTATTCATGCTGAGATTTAAGGCCAAAAATTATTCATAAGATAGGAGACTTAACTTTTATCTTAAGTGAATTTTCTTCTTACCAACAAACCTTGTTTCTCCGTGCTTAATCGGAATCTAACATTTCAATGTTCAACACGTGCGAGGAATTCATTACTGAGTAAATAACGTAATGCTGACTGAAATTTATCATCGCATTAAGCCGCGCCAATAAGATTCATCGTAGATTTCCATCTACGCTCGGAAAGGGGAAAACACAAATACCCCAAAGTAGTATATAGACACGAAACTTTAGAATAGTAATTAGCCAAGATGTCATCTTTCTTTGTTCTGTTTTACACTGTCCCAGTTATTCTTTATTCGGTTGGTAAGTAAAGCAAACATTAATGTCATTTTCAAAATTTTTTTAGCTGTATCATGAAGCACATATTGACCTAATATTAAACTTGATCCATGAATTCAAAAAAAGATTCCCATTAGCTGTGAAAAAAATGATCTTTCAAAAACCATCTGGATATGTCAAGCACCTTCGGCTAGGTTCAACGAAGAAATTTTCTCCAGAAATTTGAAAATCCTCGCGATATTTATTGTATGAATAATCTCACCTAATTTAAATAAACTAAACCAAAAAAGGATTCACTTACACTTGCAGGATAAATAGGCTGCACTAAGCTTGGCTTATAGTGTTTATTTACAAATCTAGAAGTCTTTATAAGAGTCAACAGAAACTAAAGGTTTGTTCAGTAACATTTACATTATTTCGATTATAATAAAACTCGGCACACAAAGAAGTTTTGGATATCTGAATCTATGATATCAGAATCCCAAAACTAAAAAAAACTTATGTTTGAAAAAAGATGGGCAATATTCGGTAACCAAGAACTCCTGATTTCTTGATTATCGTCCGTCACATCTCTCTTTTTGACTTATGGGATAGAAAGAGAGGCGCGGTCGGTCGTTTTGAAAATGATCGAACATCTTCGTCTAATTTCTTGTGATACAAAGAGAGATTTGATGAACTAGATTAGGTGGCAACGAAGTCGAATCCCTGCTCTAGACTGAATAGACGAGCATTATATGCCAATGCGTGCTTTAAAAATGGCCCACTGGCGCTGGCGGTTTATCGACTCTTTTAAAAAGGTGCACTCGCATCTAGTACGCGTCTGTGTAATCTGGCTAAAAAAACTAACTAGACATTTTAGCTAATGATAATCTCCTACTAGTCCATAGAAACGCTCAATCATCGGTTTACCATCGACAGATAGTACTGGATCGCTAGCTACGGACGTCAGAAGAAAAATAGGGAATAAAAAGAGAGTGAAAGTCCGGAAAGTTCACTCATCTTTTTCTAAGGACAGTGATTGGTTTTAGTCACATTCGATCTGCTTTCGTAAGAAGAGGATCAATTCATCATACACCATCCTTAGAAAAGGAGAGGTCAACTTTCTAGATTTCTCTTCTCGTTATATTCCCTATTCCACTTCTGATGGCCTTAGCTAGATTGTCCTCCAGCACCAGTGAACAATTAGGACACCTAAAAGGGAAGATTATTATTATCTTCTTAACTGATAGCATTTTATTAGTTTTCTGGTTCGCTAGAAGCTCTGTGATCGCAGGACAAGAACACTTAGCCAAGTTCAGTCTTTTGCTTTTGTAGAACAAACCTTAAGTTTCTGTCGACCCTGAAGAAGACTTTCAAACTTGTAAACAATCACAATAAGCTAACCTAAGTGCAGCCTATGTATTCTCTAAATGTAGGTAAATGATTTTTTGGTATAAATAATTTAAATAATGAGAGGCGGTTTAAGCAATTAATACTGCGATGATTTTCAAATTTCTGGAGAAAATTTTTCCGGTGAACCTAGACGCAGCCCTTTGACATGTCACATACATGTTTTCGTCTGATAAATTTCATTTTTCGTCAGATGAATTTGATCTTATAGTTGATAAACATGCTGCAGCATTTTTATCTAATTTTAAGATAAAATTTATTTCAAGGGTTTACTGTGCAGAAGAATATTTTTCCTGACCTAAAAATAATGTAGTCTAGATAAGGTTATTCACGCACATTATTTGTTCTTTACACGGCGATATCAAACATACTAAGCATCAGTTTAATACCATGCTGATTGTGAAATAAGGAAAGAAAAATTAAAATGTCTTTTTGATGAAGAGATATAACTGTCTTATCTGCAAGCTAATTTACTCGATACTGAATTACGAAATAAATGTTTTTTTTTATTGTCCCGCAATATAGATGATTAGTAAATTACGTAGTCGATTTCGAAACTAGTACTGTTTCATAACGTTTAAAATTCAACAATCTTATATTGGACTTTGGAAAATTATATCACGTAAAATTCAAACAGTTAAAATGGTATTATTCCTTATTAAGAGATCAAATGCTATAATATTTTTTATTATGTTATTATAAACAGAAATAGTCACTTCAGCTACGATTATAAATCTCTAGGGTATTTTTTAAATCCAGGAATAATATTCAAAAATCCTCATAATCCATCCGTAGTTTTCTTAAGGAAAACTTTCTAAAAATTCTCCAAGTAAAAAAGCCAAACAATTTTTTAAATTAGAATAATCACTTAGCTCCCTGTCGAGAAACTCCAAGTAAAGTTTAAAATAAAAAAAATAAAAAAATTAACAACCCTTAGAATCCACCCTTATTTTTTTTAACGAAAACATTCCAAAGCTCTGCAAGTGAAATAGTAAAAAAAATCAAGTGAAAATAATCACTAGGATCACCTTCACGAAACTAAAGGGTTAACTTCTAAATCAAAAATAAAATTCAACAAACACTTAATTCCACCCCTAGTTCTTTTAACGAAAAAATTCCAAAAAAGTTATTCTTAACTTAATCTACACTTTTGAGAAGTTGATCTTAGTAATTATTTTCACTTAAAACACTTTATGATCTCACAAAGGTTTGCCTCGTAGAGGGTAGTTTTTGAGGATTGAAGTTTTTTTTTCAAATTTGTTCAAATTAATACGGCCATAAATGGCCAGTATAAGGTTGATTTTTGACAATATCGGGACTGGCTGGCGAAATGTTTTGCTGGCCCTGCTTTGTCATTTGCCTCGCAGAGGGTAGCTTTTAGGGTTTGAGGTTTGTTGTACAAATTAAAAAAAAATTAAGAGGAAAATGATGCACCCATATAAAGTTGATTTTGGATAATGCCAGTGGTGGTTAAATATTTTGCTGGCCCGCTAATGTTTTTTTGTTTGTTGAAAAATTAGCTTCCTTCCGGCGTTCCGCATATAATAATTTTGGTTCAACAAATTTGAACAAATTCTTCATTAAATATTTGGCCCAAAAAAGTTTAATTTACGTAGGTGGCAGGGCTAGGGAAATGAGCATGCAAACAGCTGCCAATAATTGAAAAATATTGAATAAGTTGATAAAGTAAAATCGATTCGATAGCTAGATAATTCAAGTAGGCGCAAATTACAAGAAAAAACATTCCGGGCTAGATTATTTTAATAAAATAATAAAACAGGTAAAAATTAAGAATAAAAGTTCTTTTTAAGTCGAGTTAGTTATAATCCATTGTAAACAGAAGTTTCAGGATTTTTTAAAATGGGGATGGTCCTTGACCACCTTGACGTGAACCAGTCAAAAAATGTTGTAAATTCGAAAAAAATTTAAAAATGATGAATTATCTCTAAAAGGGTTGCAAATACATTTGAAGAATGCAGAAAAAAATAAATAAAAGTTTTGTGTCATCTGATTTGTCAATAATTAAACAAATAACTTTCTTCTAATTTTTAGTGTTCCAAAACTTAAAAAATAAATCATGTCAAATTTTAGATTCTAATAATCATATTCTTTCAAGATATGATGTAATAGCAATAAAAATATTTGATGATTGAATCTTTGTTCATTCATTTACAGAAATCTTTTTTGTGGATCCAACGTTATCTCTATCAAGGTCTCAATTTATACTTGATATTAGATACACTTCAAGTTAACTAAAATAATGTACATAAATGCTATAATTGATAATAACAGTTTTTTAGAATTTAAAAAAAAAAATTTTTTTCTGAAAACTGGAAAAGTCCTTAAATTTTTCTCGTTCTCCTTAAATTCATATACCTTACAGAAAAAAAAGACAATGGAATCAATTGGAATTTTTTTTAAACCTGGAATTGTTCTATCCTGTGTGTGAAAGATTGAATGTTAAACATGTCACAGATTTTAGATTCTCGAATTTGAATATTATAGTAGCCGGGAAAATAAAAAATTTGTCAGAGTTTAGAAATTTTTTTAAATTTTTTGTTTTACTAAACTTTGTTTTTTGGTTCAAGCCTTAGATTTTTTCGTTCAAATTTAACTATTTGGTCAAAAACTGATTTTTACAGTAGAAAATTTCAGTCTTCTGTTAAAAGTTTAAGTATGTCTTTAAAAACTCAAATATTTTGTTGAAAATATCCATTTTGGTTTGCAAATTATTCTGCTCTTTAAGCATTCGTCTATTTAGAAGAAAAGCTCTTGCTTGTGGTTTCAAAACTCACTTTTCTTGTTCAACATTAAAGCGTTTAAATTTAAATTATTTTCTTGAAAATGTAACTAATTAGAGTTGAATTTTCATCTTTTTAGTTGAAAAAAAATTGATGCTAAGGTTAGATTTTAGGGATGCATTAAAAATTTCGCATACAACCTCTTTTTTAGTTTGAACAGGAAAAAAAACTTGGAACAGTCCTGGATTTTTTAAAGGAAACGCTTGAAACCTTGAGTAAAAAATGTTTAGTGTTAATTCAAGTAAAAATTTTAGGGAATTTTAGGGTAGCCTTAAAAATAAAATCAAATTTATTTTCATATCCTGATTATGAAAACATTTTAAATTCATTAATACCCATAGCTTTCAATAAAAAAAATATCATTACAAATATTTCTGTTTATTTTTTATCTTCTTTTTAAATGGGATACGCCAAAACCTTGATCTGCAAGTTATAAAAATTTGCTAATGAAATGAAGAAATAAATAAAATTATGAATGCAATTGAATTTTATTAAAAATTAATAAAATGCTTCAGAGAAATTATCAAGCACAATTGTATTTAAAATGATCAGATATATAATGACAGAGGTCTGGCTCAAATGACGACTATGTTATAAATTAAAATTAAACAAGATTCACCTCGCTCACAATCACACTACGACTCAGACTTCCTTAACACAGTATAAATTTTCATAAAAAAGTCAGATTTTGATGGACACATTAAAATATTTAAACAATCGAGCACAATACACACATTATAATATCCCAAAAATTGACGGATATTATAATTTGACGATTAAAAATAATCGTACCAAGACATATTGAATTATTATAAATAAAAATACAAGATAATATAATATCATAAAAATTAGCGGATATTATAAATTGACGAGTTTTAAAATAAAACAATTATACCCACATAAAAACTTTCGAGGAAATACCTGATAC
>JAAAKG020055767.1:0-18121 GCA_010014905.2 Druon quercuslanigerum | reverse complement strand
ATTGAAAATTCAAGTACTATAGTAGAAAATTTCTTGATTGACAATTAATAATGTAGTTAAATATTTATCATTTTAGATAAAAATTCATCTTTTTAGTTGCTATATACTTAGTTGGTTAAAAGTTAAACTATTTTCTTCAAAACTCATTTTTTTTGTTTGAAATGCATCTATTTCACTTGAAAAATCTTTTGTTTTTGTAGAAAATTAATCTTTTTGGTTTTAAATTTAAATAATTTGTTGCAAATTCCTTTTTGTTTGCTTGAAAATTCATAAATTTTGTTGATAAATGGTTTTTTTGTTTGTTTAAAAATTCAAATATTTAATTGAAATATTCATAATTTTAGATTAAAATTCATTTTTTTATTTAAAAAGAAAACTGCTTTTTTAAAAGTTAAACTATTTTTGTTAAAAACTGACCTTTCTGACTTGAAAATCTTTTTCTTTTATAAAGTTAATCTTCTTGCGGATGAATTGATTTTTTTGGTTGAAATTTTAAATAATTTGTTCCAAATTCATGTTTGTTTTTATAGTAAATTAGTTTTGTTTAACTTAAAATTAAACTATTACATTTTTTGTTGAAAATTTATATTTTTTGGTTAAAAATTCATGAATGTTGTTGAAAAATTGCGTTTTTCGGTCAAAATTAATTTTTTCGTTTGAAGATTAATATATTTTTTTATTTAATTTTTTGGTTTGAAGATTAAGCTTTTATTTTTAATTCATATTTGTGTTTAAAAATTCAAATATTTAATTGAAATATTAATAATTTTAGATTAAAATTCATTTTTTTAGTTAAAAACAGAACTCACATTTCTGTCTTAAAATTCTTTTTCTTGTAGAAAATTAATCTTCTTGGGTATAAATTGATCTTGTTGGTTGAAAATTTAACTATTTGCCTGAAAATTGATGTTTTTTTAGTTGATTTTAATATTTCTGTTGAAAATAAAATATTTTTGTAGACAATTTAACTTCTCAGTTAAAAGTAGTACTAATTTGTTAAAAATTTATCTTTTTGGTTGAAAAATTTAATCTAAAACTATGAATTTTGTTGAAATTTTTTTGCTGCAGAAAATTTAAATATTTTGTTTTTTCAAATTCATTTTAGTTTTCATTAAAAATTATTTTCCTCTAACTGAAAATTCAACTATTATTTAGAATATTTGATTGTTTTAAGAAACCTGAAAAAGTTGAGACATATTCTGATAAAGTTGGAATGATCAGGGCATTTTTGTTCGAGGACTTGAGTTTGAATTTCGATGTGCCTAATTTTATTTTTTGTGTCGAGATTAGTCTTGTTATTTAATTAATAATAATATTTTTTGTCTAGAATTGGGGCCGAGTCGTTGGCAGTGGCGCAAAATAGTTACGCCGTTCTCTGGTTCAAGGGTAAAGAATTGAACATGGTGTTCGGATTCCAGTTGAGTTTCGCTCGGGTGGGATCGACGGTGAATTTCTGGGTTATGGAGCCGATCTATCAGTACGTCTCGAAGTCGTACTCGGGACCGACATGCATCGGAATTGTCCTCTTCCTGGCCGCCCTCACCTGTGTCGGCTCGATGATTTGTGCCTGCGTTCTGGGCGTCATGGACAGACAAATGGAGAAGTCGTTGCGACGAGGCGAGGGAGAAGAGCCGCCTCAGCCTGTCCGACTCACGGACGTCAAGGATTTCAAGAAAGTCTTTTGGCTCGTCGCATTCATCTGTATTGCCTACTATGTCGCCATATTCCCCTTCATTGCCCTCGGAAAGTAAGTTTTCAACCCATTTTCCACCCTTTGACCCTTTTAGAGTGACAACTTTTATTTTCATTTTCATTTAATTTATAATTGATGATTTTAAGTAATTAATTAAGTTTTTTCGTCTTCATTTGTACACAAGTCTTTTCCAAACACAAGATTACTTTTCACCTGAAATACATTAATTTTAAACTAAAAACATGAGTTTTTAATGAAAGAATATGAATTTTCATCTAAAATTATGAATGTTTCAATTAAATATTTTCATTTTCATACAATAAAGATGAATTAAAAAAAGAATAATATTCAAACAAAAAAATTAATTAATATAAAAATAAGATCAATTTTCAAGCGAAAAAATTAATTTTGACCGAAAAACACCATGTTTTCAACAAAAATTTTTTAATTTTTAACCAAATAATCTCAAATGTCATTCAGTTTTAAGTTGAACAAAAAATAAAAATGAATTTAAAACAGAATATTTTAAGTTCCAAACAAAAAGATCAATTTTCAACCAAATTTTTTTAATTTTTAACCAAAAAATATCAATTGTCCGCCAAAAATTGAATAGTAAAGTTATCAGTTGAACAAAAATAATCTTCAATAAAAAAATGAATTTAAAACAAAATATTTTAATTTCCAAATAAAAAGATAATTTTTAATCAACAAGATTAATTTTCTACAAAAAAAAAGGATTTCAAACCAAAAACATGAATTTGTAACCAAAGAGTTGAACTTTAAAACCAAGTAGTTTTATTTTTAATTGAAAAGATCAATTTTAAACTAAAATTATGAATATTTAACTGAGTATTTGAACTTTCAAGCAAAGAAATTGATTTAAACAAAAAAAGGATTAATTTTCAAACAAAAAAAATCACTTTCTGACGAAAACGACCATTTTTCAACAAAATACTTAATTTTTAACCAATTAGGTGAATTTCTTAATTAAAAATAGTGAAACAAAATAATTTAGTTTCCAAACAAAAATATCAATTTTTAACCAAATTTTTTGAAATTTTAACCAAAAAAATATCAATTGTCCACCAAAACTGGAATAGTTAAATTTTCAGTTGGACAAAAATAATTTTCAATAAAAAATGAATTTAAAACAAAATATTTTAATTTCCAAACAAAAAGATTAATTTTCTACAAAAAGAAAAAAGGATTTTAAACAAAAAACATGAATTTATAACAAAAGAGTTGAACTTTTAATCAAGTAGTTTTATTTTTAATCAAAAAGTTCAATTTAAAATTAAAATTATCAATATTTAACTGAAGTACTTAAATAATATAAATAGAGAGAATAAAGAAAAATTAATTTAAAAAAAAGATTAATTTTCAAACGAAAAAAGTCATTTTCTACGGAAAAGGACAATTTTTGAACCAAATAGATCAAAATTTTCAACAAAAAAATGGAATAGTTAAATTTTCAGTTAAACAGAAATAATTTTCAATAAAAGAAATAAATTTAAAACAAATTATTTAAAGTTCCAACCAAAAGGATAAATTTTTAACTAAGAAGATTAATTTTGGAAAAAAAAGAATTTTTAACTAAAGAGGTGATTTTCTATCTAAATTGATAAAAATTTAACTAAAATACTTTCATTTGTAACTAAATAGATCATTTTAAAATAAAAAAATGACTTGAAAAAAATAAGATTAATTTTCTAACAACAACAAAATTTATTTCCTACCGATAAACACCATTTTTTCAACAAAATACATACATTTTTAACCAAATAGATAAATTTTTCTAATAAAAAATATCAATATTAAACCAAATTGTGGAATTTTTAACCAAAAAATATCAATTTTCAATCAAAAATGGAAGAGTTTAATTTTCAGTTAAGCAAAAATAATTTTGAATAAAAAAAATTAATTTAGAATAAATTCTTTAAATTTCAGACCAAAAAGAATAATTTAGAACAAAAAAGAATTTTTTTTATATTTCCAAGTAAAAAAATTAATTTTTATCTTAAATTATAGATATTTAACTAAAATACTTACATTTGTAGCCGAAGATATAAATTAAAAAAATATGATTAATTTTTAAACAAAAAATGAATTTCAGAAAATAATATTAATTTTATAACAGAGAAAAGTAATTTTTTAAACAAAATACATAAATTCTTAAACAAATATATGAATTTTCTACTAAAAAAGATCAATTTTCAACCAAATTTGTGAATTTTTAACCAAAAAATATCAAGTTTCTACCAAAAATGGAAAAATGAAAATTTTAACGAAGAAGATTAATTTTTTACAGAAAAAAAAAAGAATTTTCGACTGAAATAGATGAATTTAAAAAATATGAGTTTTTAACAAAATAGTTCAACTTTTAACCAATTATTTTTATTTTTAACTAAAAAATATGAATTTTCATCCAAAATGATTTATATTTTACTAAAACATTTGATTTTTTAAACAATAAGATGAATTTAAAAAAATAAGGTTAATCTTCAACCAAAGAAAAACTTTAATAATAAGACTAAATTTTTAAGCGAAAGAATTTAATTTTCTACGGCAAAACACAATTTCTCAACCAAATTCATGAATTTTCGAC
Organism: Druon quercuslanigerum; assembly: GCA_010014905.2. Classification (NCBI taxonomy): domain Eukaryota; kingdom Metazoa; phylum Arthropoda; class Insecta; order Hymenoptera; family Cynipidae; genus Druon; species Druon quercuslanigerum. The sequence goes on along the minus strand of JAAAKG020055767.1, from coordinate 13,823 downwards.
CAAATTCTCGAATTTTTAGCAAAAAAATGTTAATTTTCAACCAAATATGCAATTATTTAATTTTCAATTGAGCAGAAATAATTTGTAACCCAACCAAAAATTAATTTGGAACAAAGTATTTAAATTTCCAACCAAGAATATGTATTTTCTATAAAAAAATCAACTAAAATGGATGAATTTTAAACTGAAAACAGGAATTTTCAACAATAGAGCTTGATTTTTAACCAAGTAGTTTTATTTTTAACTAAAATAATGAATATTTAACTGTAATATTTTAATTTTTAAACAAAAAGATGAATTTAAAGAATATGATTAATCTTCAAACAAACAAACATCAAATTAAAAAAATAGGAATAATGTCCAAACGAAAAAAATAATTTCTCAACCAAATTTATGATTTTTCAACCAAAAATGGAAGTTCAATTTTTGATTGAATAAAAATAATTTTCGATAAAAGCAAAAATGAATTTTCAACAAATTATTTAATTTTCCCAGCAAAAAGAAAAATTTTAAGCAAGAAGATTAATTTTCTATGAAAAGAAACAGACACTTTTTCAACAAAATTCATGAATTTTTTTAACCAAATAGATGAATTTTCTACTAGAAAAGATTGATTTTCAACCAGATTGTTGATATTTTAACCAAAAAATATTAAGTTTCAACCAAAGATGGAATAGTTACATTTTCAATTTACCAAAAATAATTGTCAATACAAAAAATTTTCAACTAAAAACGAATTATTAAACAAAAAGATGAATTTTAACCCGAAAGAAAAAAGAATATTTAATTAAGTAGTTCAACTTTTAACCAACTAGTTAAATTTTTAAAGAAAAAGATGACTTTTGAATGATTTACGTGAATTTTCAAGAAAAAATCATGTTTTCAATTACAAAAATTTATTTTCTGATAAAAGAATTAACTTTTATCCCAAACAATCTCGTGTTCATCAAGCAAATTATATTTTAAACAAAAAAGACGAATTTTCAACAAAATATTTTAACTTTTAACCAAAAATGGAATAATTGAATTTTCAGTTAAACAGTAATACTTCTTAACGCAAACAAAATTAATTTGCATCATAAACTAATTCTTATTAATTTATTCTAACTTCTTTTAAATTATTTGAAATTCTCTTGCATGTAATTAATTCTCTATAATTTTATGAATTCACTTGATTTTTTTAAAAATTAATTTAAATTCCTCTGCATTTGATTAATTGAATGAATTTTTAAAACTTTTTATTTAATTGATTTTGAAGGTTAATTAATTGATCAAACGATTTAAAATGGTTTCAACTATTTTTTCCAAATTCTGAATGTCAAGCAAATGCCATACAGTTTTCATTGATTTCAAATGTTTGAAGGGATCTTAAAGGCTTTGAAATATTAAAAAATATGTAAAACAATTACAAGGATTTTAGGAAGTATTATCAGATTTTACATAATCTCACGGTATTTTTATATTTTATTTTTTATATTTATATTATTCATAATATTTCAAGAAATTCTGCAATATTTTTCTCAATTGAATTGAAATTCGCCTTGAATTTTTATGAATTTATTCTCAATTCTTTTGAATTCAGAATAAATTCACTCAATTCTACCCAATTCAATGGATTTTTAAAATAGTTTTATCTAATTCATCTTCAATTTTCCTAAACTCATTTCAAACTTAAGTCAGTTTAATCAATTTTTTCATATTTTATTATTTTATTATGATTATTTTTTATTATAAATTTTATCGTATTCTTCTTGTTTCATTTAAGTTTCTATGAATCCACTGAAATTTTACTCAAATCGATTGCTTTTTAATTCTACCCTCTTATTTTAATTTTAAAAAAAATTTTGTAGCTTATTTCAAAGTTACGGAATTCATTTAATTTTTTTTATTCATATATATTGTAATTAGTTTTAATTCATTTGAATGGTTTTTTTTTTTTGGTTTTTTTTATTTTAATTGAACTTGCAATTTCTATGCATTTAATCGAATTTTCATACTTTACCTTAAATTCCTTTAAATTCATTCCAATTTCACGGAAATGAATTCTTTTGAATTATTTTGAATTTAAGATGAAATTTGCAGGGTGTTCTTTATGCACAAATACAATTATAACCCGGACGGTGCGAATTCCATCAACTCGATGCTATATTTTGTGTCTGCTGTCGCCTCACCACTAGCTGGTTTAGTGGTTGATAAAACCGGGAAGAATGTCTCGTGGGTTTTCATCAGCATTGTTTTTACCATTCTGGCTCACAGCCTGCTCGCTTTTACATTTGTGAGTCCAATAACTTGTATGATAATTCTGGGCCTGGCATACTCGATGCTGGCCAGCAGTCTTTGGCCTCTGATTGCACTGGTTATTCCTGAGCATCAACTCGGCACTGCATATGGCATGTAAGTAATCAATAAAATAGTTATTTTAAATTCAACATTTCAAATTTATTAATTTATTTTTAACAAAAAAGTCATTTCTAGCATAAAAGAGATAGCTTTTAAAACAAAATACTTGAATTTTCAAACTAAAACGATAAATTCCCAAGAAAAAAAGTATCATTATTTATATTTTAATCATAAAGATGAAATTTATTTACAAGAAAGAGTCATTTTAAATCCAAATGGACGAATTTTCAACAAATAAAAACTCTTCACTCAAGAAGAAGATACATTTTTATCAAAATTGTTGTACCTTCAAACCGAAAGATGAATTTACTTTATAAAGATATGAATTTTCAAACAATAAGTATGAATTTTCAGTAAAAAATTAATTTTTCACGATACTGGTGCATTTTTACACAACACTAATGAATTTTTAAACCCGGAAGATATGAATTTTCAACTAAAAATATAAATCTTAAAGAAAAAAATTATTTTTAGCAAACAAATTATTTTTACTATCAAAATATGACGTTTTTAAACCAGATATAAGTTTCTACGAAAAAAAATTAAATTTCTAACCAAAGAGGATGACTTTTTAATAAATTTAAATTAATTAAATTAAATTAAATTCTCTACAAAACAGTTGATTTTTTTCTAAACCAGATAAAATTTTCTCAAAAGAGATAAATTTTTATTTTAACAAATTTTTGAAATAGTTGAATTTTCATCCAAAAAAAATTCTAGTTCATTTTAAAGCTCAAATAATCAATTTATTGGCAAAAAAAAGTTTCTAAGGAAAAATTTAATCTTTAATCCAAAAAGAAAAAAAATTTTCAACCAAGAAGGATGAATTTTTAACAAAAAATTAATTTTCCACGAAACTGGTGAATTTTTAAACAACATGAATGAAATTTCAACTAAAAATATATATTTTTAACGAAAAAATGATTTTTAACAAACTGATTTAACCAAATCTTTTCAACAAAATAGTTGAAGAACCAAGCAAAGAAGATTAGTTTTTAGCCAAAAAGTGGCATTTTAATTTTAAAAATATTATATTTCTATCAAAATAGATGCTTTTTTAAATAAAAATGATAAATTTTGAGAATAAAAATAGTTGAGTTTTCTATTTAATTTATTTCTGCTTTGTTTTTGAAAATGAATCTTTTTAACCGAAAATGGTTTTTAATTTTTGCTTGGAAAATTATCGTTTTAATTGAAAATTCGTGTGTTGGGTAAAAATTAATATTATTTGTTGAAAATTCATTTTTCTTGTTCAAAATTCAATTCTTCTCGTTAAAAATTCATCATTTTAGTTTAAAATCAATTTTGTCCTAACTTAAAATTTAATTTCTAGTTTTGGTTGTAAATTTATATTTTTTAGATTTAAATTCATATTTTTATTTGAAAAATGAGCTCTTTTGTTGAAGTTTTTTCATGGGCTTAAAATAATTTGTTTTAACTGACAATTTGTTAATTCCAATTAAAACTTTAAATATTATGTTAATTTTTATTTTGTTTTTGAAAATGAATCTTTTTAACCGAAAATGGTGTTTAATTTTTGCTTGGAAAATTATCGTTTTTAATTGAAAGTTCGTGTGTTTGGTAAAAATTAATATTATTTGTTGAAAATTCAGATTGATATTTTTTATATTCAAATTCATATTTTCATTTGGAAAATAAACTTTTTTGTTGAAAATTTGTTTTTTACTTTGGCTCAAATTTAATTCATTTACTGAAAATTTAAAGACTCCGATTGAAGATTTAATTATTGTGCTGAAAAAATTTGTTTGGTTAAAATATAATTTCTTTGGCCAAAAATGTGAATAGTTAAACATTTATCTTCTTGGTAGAATATTGTTTTTTTTTAACTAAAAATTGAACATTTCAATGTTTAGTTAACAAATCATAATTTTTATTTAAAAATTATTTTGGTTGTAATTTGATATTTTTTTGATGAATTTTCAACTATTTCGTGAAAAATCCATGTATTTTTTTGAAAAATCAGGGAAATTTTTTCATAATTCTTGTCATTTTTTCTTGATTCTAGTGCACAAGCAGTTCAGAATCTGGGATTGGCAGTGGTGTCCATCCTGGCTGGTCTCATAGTTGAAAAGGGCGGATATTTCATGTTGGAATTGTTCTTCCTCGCATGGCTGTGGAGTAAGTATTTTTTTTCTTCCGGTTCTGGGTTGAAAAGTGATATTTTTGGGACTACTAAAAAATCCCGAAAAATAAAATTGCCGAGGCTGAAAAGTTCCCGAATTGGAAAATGCCCGAATAATTAAATTCACGAATAATAAATTTGCCGAAAAATAAAAATACCGAATTGGAAAATTCCCGACTAATGAAATTAACGAAGAATAAAATAACCGAACTATAATTTTAAAAAAATTATATTATTATTATTTTAAATTCAAACATTAATTTTTGAAATTTTAAACATGAAAACTAGTTAAAAAAAATAAATTTTCATTATTGTATATGTAATCAATCAAACATACTTATAAAAAATTTTAATGGTTTAAATTCGGGAATTGTCCTATTCGGAGATTTTACAATTCGACAATTTTCTGTCTATTAAAAAAATTCTATTATTCGGAATTTTTCCAATTCGGAATATTTATTTTGCGGCTATTTTATTATTCGCAAATTTTAATATTCGGTAATTTTCCAACTTGGTATTTTTATTTTTCGGCAATTTTATTATTCGCGAATTTGATTATTTGGGAATTTTCTAATTCGGAAATTTTACAGTATCGGGAATTTTATTTTTCGGGTTTTTTCTGTCTTCCCATATTTTTTAGTTTAAAATTCAGCTATGAGTTTGACAATTTTTTATTTAGAATTAATGTTTTTGGTTGGAAATTCAACTATTTGGTTTAAAAATTCATTTATCTTGATAAAAATTCAGTATTTTGATTTGAAAAGTTAAGAATTTTGAATTTTAATTCAAATTCATGTACTTTAGGGAGAAATTTGAGAAATGATTAACTATGTTTTTAACATTATTTAATGATTTATTTAATCTATCGTGCTAAAATATTGGAGAATCTCTTGTAATATTAATTAAATTCCTATAAAATAAAAAAGGACATTATTTCTGATATAAACTCGGGAAAAATCAGACCTGGAAAAAGCTTGGATTTGGTTGGTGTTGCAGTTTCGTTGATTACGTCGGTGGCGATTTGGGTGTCGGACGCTGCGACTACCGGAGGTTTTCTCAATATGACTCCGGGCCAGCGGGACAAGTACCAGGAGCACCGGGGACAAATGGACTTTGTCGAGAGGGAGAGACTGCTGGCCTCGGGCTCGACCGGCGACCTCTCTGCGGACGACCTGCTGCAGCCGCAATCCGATATACGTATGAGAAATCGATATTTAGCTCGGATCGGAGCTGCAGTATGTAGCTAGATCCTAGATTCCTTTCCCTGGTACTAATTTCCGAAAGAAAATTATTAAATCTCACAGCTTTTTGTGCTTTGAAAATTAATCTTTTTTTGTTTGTTTGTTTTTTCGATATAAATGTCTTTTTTCTTTTGTTTAAAAATTTAAATACTTGGTTGAGAGCTGAACCACTTTTTTACGAAAAAGGATTTCTTTTTTTATTAAAGATTAAACTGTTATTGATTAAATTTCATTTTTTTGATGGATTATTTATATTTTTTGGTGAAAATTCAACTGTCTTTTAAATAATTTATTTTTTTCAAAGTTTTCCCTTAAAAATGCAACCATTTTGTGGAAAATTTAAAGTCTTGTTAAAAATTCATCTTTGCAGGTTAAAAATTCAACAATTTGTTTGAAAAATTAACTGTTTTGTTGAAAACTCTTCCTTTTGTATTGAAAATTCATATTTTATGATAGAAAAGTCGTCTCTTTTTTGTAGAAAATTTAACTCTTTGTTGAAAATTCGTCCTTTTTTTATTAATTATTCATATTTTTCGTTGAAAATTCAACTGTTATGTCAAAAGTTAAATTATTTTAATTAATTTTAATATTTTTTGTTCCAAAATTCTATTATTTGGTTCCAAATTTATCTCTCTCAGTGGAAAATTCAACAATTCGGTTAAAAATTAAGAATTTTTGTTCTTCTAGCGAAAATTAAACTATTTTAGGTAAAAGTTATTTTTTTAAAGAAAATTCCACTGTTTTGTTGAAAAATTCATATTTTTCGGTTAAAAATTATAATTTTTTCTTAAAACTTCATTTTTTAAAAATGCAATTATTTGGTTTAAAATTAATCTTTGTAGGTTAAAAATTCATCAATTTGTTTATAAAAATAACTATTTTGTTAGAAAGTCATCTTTTTAGTCCAAAATTTAACATTTTTGTTGAAAATGTTTCCATTTTGATTGATTATTTATATTTAATTATTCATATTCAGTTCATGTTTATTCATATTTAATTATTTTGTTAAATTTTAATCTTTTTTGTTTGAAAATTTAATTCTTTTGTTGAAAACTCTTCCTTTTGTATTAAAAATATTACTATATAATTTAAAATTCTTTCTTTTTGTTTGAATGTTTATATTTTTACGTTGAAAATTCAAGTGCCTTTAAGAAAATGCAATTGTTTAGTTGGGAAGTGCAACTTTTTTGGGTGGATTTTTAGTCTTTTTTGTTTGGAAATTTGGTAATTTGGTTCTATTTTTAATATTGATCTTTTTATTTGCAAATTCTCCTTTTTTGATTAAAAAATTAATGGTTAAAAATTTTATTTTTGTTGGGTAGAAACGTATAAGTGTCATGGAAAATTAATTTTCTTGCTGAAAAGTTTTATTTTTTGTTGGAAAATTCAATTTTTGTTGAGAAAATTCATCTTTTGGCTTGAAGATTCAACAATTTAGATAAACTTTTATTTTTTACGACATTCGTTGTTGTTAAAAATTAATTTTTTTAGGTTGAAAACTCAACTTTTATGTTCAAAATTTAATTATGTTCTTAAAAGTTAATGAATAAATTTAAAAGAATTAAATTTGTACCAAAAAAACTGTTCTCTTCCATTTATCAAAGATTCTATGTTAAAATAATTTTTTTTAATACAACTATTTTAGATGAAGTTTAAATTATTAGATTAAAAATGAATTTTTTTCTTGAAAATAAATCTTTTCGTATTGAAAATTCTACTGTTTTATAGAAGATTCTTTTTTTGGCCCAGAAATTCAACAATGGGTTTGAAAATTCATCTGGTTTAGTAGTAATTTTATCTTTTGTTGGTTAAAATTCCAACTACATGGTTGGAAATTGAACTACTTCGTTACAAATTTATTTTTTGATCACCGATTGTTTTCATTAAAAATTTTTTAAATTGGAATCTTATTATGTTGATCATTTGTGATTTTAATTGAAAAATCAACTATTTTTATGAAAATGTTTTTTTTTTACTGAAAATGATTTTTTTTAATTGAAAATTTGACTTTTTGGGATAAAAGTAAACAAAAACATTATACAAACTAAAAAAAATTATGGAAGAAGTTTGAACTATTTGGTTAAAAATAACTTTTTAGTTGAAAATGCGGTTTTTATGCTGATAATTGAATTATTTGATTAAAAAATATTCCGTTTTGTTTAAGAATTAAATTATTTAGTTTGAAATTTTTGTTGAAAATTTACCTCTGCTTGAAATTGAACTATTATATTAAAAATTCCCTATTCTTTTGTAAAAATTATACTTTTTGGATGAAAAATACAACTTTTTGATAATCATTTTTTAATTTTTTTTTACTTTAATGAAAATTTGCCTTTTTTATATATAAATTAATTTCTTAACTCAAAATTGATGTATTCAATTACAAAATTGTACTATTTTATTTTTAAAAAAAAGTCTAGTTGAAAATTTCTTTCTTTCTCGGTGATAAGCCTTTATTTGTTGAAAATTCGTCTTTTTGGTTTTAAAATTCCTTTTTTTTTTAAATAAATGTCATGTTTTTAAATTGAAATATAAACTGACCCTTTTGTGTTGTTAAAAATGTATCTTTTTAGGTTGAAAATTCAACTATTATGTTAAAAATTTCATTATTTTGTTGAAAATAAATGAATAAATTTCTAAAATTTTAAATTTCTCTAAAATCTGATGTTCCCGTTTTGTCAGAAATGTCCAAAGACAATCGGATCGTCCGGAAAGAAATGGAAATGTTTTCTCCCAGAAATTGCTATCAGGGTTCCGCTTTCGCCAAAGTTGGAATCAAGTCCTCACAACTAATGATAATTTTTCTTCCAGGTTCCAATACACATAAAAGGGCCCACGTCTCGCGCTCTCCGTTGATGTAAAATCCGCTGCTGGCATTTAGATAATTTGTAGTATATATTAATTAATTGATTTAATCACACGAAGATTGAAACTTGTAAATTACTGATCATTAATGACTCGCAGTTAACCTTAAAAGTGGATAGACAGTTTCATTTTACACTCTAGGTTCCATATAAGGGCGCGAGAAGGTTGGTGCAGTGCGCGAGTACTCAGTCGAGTATACTGCGCAATATTACGCATTTCAATTAGAGCTCCTTGACAAAAAACTGTTATTATATGGGACTTGTAGTGTATATTCCTGCCTTTGTGAGATTAACAGGATCCGGAAGTCGCAAATCGTCATTGAATGGTCTCTGTTAATCAGGAATTATCAATTTTTATTGTGTCTTCCTATTGCGCAGCACGCATCTGTGATATTGGTTCTTAGATATGAAATAATATGATATGATTTAAATGGAACTGCGGCGATTAATAGGATGATATATTGGTAAGAAAGAAACAAAAAAAATAATGATAAAAGTCTGCATAACTGAATCATATAATCATATCGTTATACTGAATGTAAAATGTGTTTTAAATTTGATGTCTCCTTGAAATTGACTGTTAAGCTTTACGTGTCCTCTTAAGATAATTCTAAAATGCTGTCTTTAAAACACATTTCATGAATTTCAGTGCTTGAATAATATCAGTGTAAATAGGGATATATATATTATGAAATGCATTTGCGAGAGATATACGTTCGATGTTGTGAAAAAAAGAGTTCTATGCACACAGATGTGATACATATTATTGTAATAATGATTATTTTTATTATTATTGTAAGGCCGCTCACGGCCACTATGCACAGTAGGAGCATAATTTTTTACAATGGTGCAAACAAAGTTACAATTTTTTTTACTGAATATCGATATATTTTAAGTTTGTATCAGTTGACAGAATACATTTTTAATCGTCATTATTCTATTTGGGTTGTTACTTTTTTCAAGAAATCATTTGTCGTCACACTATTTTCTTGGAATAATTTCCAGGTTTTTATATTATTTATTTTATTTATTTATTTCAATTTTTTAGGTACTTTGAAATGAACTTTAAAGTTTGTTTGAAATAATATTCTCTAGTCTGTAAATAGAATTTATAGAATCCTATAAAAAAATCCAACTATTTCTGGTTTTAAGTTAATTCTTATTGGCTGAATACAATATTTTTCGTTTGGAATTCATATTTATAGTGAAAATATTTATTATTTGCTTAAAAATTTTATAATTATTTTTTTATTGAAAACTCAATTGTCATTATCTTAATAATTTTTTTTTTGTATTAAAAATTTGGTTGAAAATATATCTTCTTTGTCAGAAATTAATTTTTTTTTGTTCCTGGATTGAACTATTTCGTTCTTTTTTTTTATGAATTCAAGTGTTTTTCGACACTTTTTATTAAAAATTAATCTTTTTGGTTCAAATTTTAACTTTTGTGTTGAAAATTGTTTCATTTTTTTTAAAAATTCAACTGTTTTGTTGAAACTTCTTTCTTTAGTAAAAAGTTATTTTTTGTTAAAAATTTATATTTTGTCATTGAAAATCCAGCTATATGGTTGAAAATCCATGTAATATATTCAAAATTCGTATTTTTTTGGTACAATATTTACTGATTTGGTTGGAGATTATTTCTTTCGAATTCATTTTTTAAATATTCAATTGTTTGTAAAATTAAACTATAATTTGAACCCTATTCGCTTTTTGAATGCAAAATATTATTCTTTAGTTTAAAATAATTCGTCTTCATGGTAGAAAATTGATCTTTTTCGTAAAAAAAATTTATTTGATTGTAAATTTAAATGCTTTGTTTCAAATTCAGCGTTTTTTGTAGAATAATATTATTTTTATTTATAAATTCAATTCTTTAGTTGTAAACATAACTATTTTGTTGCTTAAAAATTTATCTTTTTTTTGAAATTGATTTTTGTTGTTGAAAACTGAAGTTTTTTGTTGAAAATTGGATTCTGTTTGGTTTAAAATTAATTCTTTCAACAATTTAAATGTTTCATTTTTCATTAAAAATCGATGTTTTTATTTTTAATTAAGAGTTTATTTTTAATTTTTTTTTTATTTTTAGTTGAAAATTGAACAAATGTTTGAAAATTCATATATTTTTGGTTAAAACTCATTTCTCGGTTGAAAATTTCATTATCTTAATAAAAATTTGCTGTTTTGCATAAAAATTAATTCTTAAGTATATATTGAAATTGTCAGATAAATTTTTTTTTTAATTTTCTTTTCGGTACAAAATTATTCTTTTGGTTTGAATATTTATTTTGTTTTTATTGAAAATTCAAATATTTGGATGAAACTACTTTTTTTGGCTAAAAATTATTTTTTGAACTGAAAATTAAACCATTTAATTTTTGGTTAAAAATATATATTTTTTATTTTAAAGTGCAGATTGAGACTCCATTTTGTTTATATTTTTCATTTTCATTTTCTTAAAAATTCGTATTTTTTTGGAATATTATTCTTCTTCTATGAAAATGGTTAAAAATTATTATTTTTTAATAAAATTTTTTTACAAAACGATTTTTTTTTAAGTAAACTATTTTATTAAACATTCGTTTTTTTGGTTTCAAATTAAATTTTGTAATTTAAAATTTCATTTCTCAGTTAAGAATTTCATTATCTTCAGAAAAATGAATTGCTTTTTTTATTTAAAATTAACTTTTAAGTATATACTGAAATTTTAAGATAAAAAAGTTCGTTTTTTTTTTAATTTTTCTTTTTGGTAGAAAATTATTTTTTTTGTTTGAGAATTCATTTGTTTTTGTTGAAAACATAACAATTTCGTTGTAACACCTTTTCTGGCTAAATTTTTTTTTTAATGGAAATTAAACGATTCCACTTTTGGCTAAAAGTATACTTTTTTAATTTGAAAATACAGCTTAATATTTCATTTTGTTTATATTTTTCATTTTCTTAAAAATTTGTCATTTGTAGAAAAAATACCAAAATAAAAATTGATTTGTTTCTTTTAAAACTTAAATAATTTTTTGTAATAACTTCGTTTTTTGTTATTGTTTGAACATTATTTTGATACTGAAAATTTATTTATTGCATTTTAAAAAAAAAATGTATCTTTAATGGTTGGAAACTCATTTGTTTGGTTTTAAACGTAAATATTTAGTTGAAAATTAATTTTTTTTAACTGAAGCCCTTTTGGTTGAAAATTAATTTTTTTTAGTGAAATTTCATTTCCATTAGATGAAAATTTAACAAAATTCTGTTGAAATGTCGTTATTTTTTGTTACTTTATAAATTCATCAATTTTCGTAATCGTGAAAAATCATTTTCTTAGAAATTATTGAAAAAATAATTTGACCCACAGCTTGCGGACATCTTGAAGTTCTCCAACTTCACCTAAAATGGTCAAACTTCCTGCGCAGTGATCTCAACTTTGGGAAGTTGAGCTATTGCGCTTGCTCGGCGCAGCGACCCTCATTTGTCGCTTTTGGCGCGCCATTTAAAACGGATGTAATAAACAATGATTGAAATTAAAATATATACTTATTATAAATTGCACATTAATATCAGAAACTACATAAATTGTGATTAAAGGTGAAAACAGAATAATAACATCTGTATTTGTAAATTAATAGTTTTTCTTTACTTCTAAAGACTAACTTATATTTCACTAACTAATTTTTAAATAAATATATTTCTAACATTTATTATAATATGTATGAGACCTCACATAATGGCGTTCATAATGAGAAAAAAGGGACAAAAATCATCATTTCTGGTAATAAAAATTAAGCTAGTGTCTTGTAGTACCAATGAAATTCCGCCATTTGTACAAAAATTTCGGTACTGACACGGCTCTTTAAATAAAAAATTTAGTTCTTGAAAAACCTTTGTTAATGAAATATAAATTCATCTTTTGAATTGTAGGAAAATCTGCTCATGTTTACAAAATATACACATTGGTATTTTTTTCTAGTCTTTCATCACAAATTACGTAGTTTCTTGTAATTAATGTGCAATTTCTAATAATCTATTTTAATTTTAATAATTGTTAATTATACCCGGTTTGAATCGCGCGCCAACAGCGAAGCTGGGCAAGCGCAGTAGCTCAAAATGCTAAAGCTGGGATCACTCTCACTGCGCATGCTTGAATAGAGTGACGTCTTAGGTCACTCCTTTGTTTTTATGAATCATCATCTTGTTTTGATGTTGCACGTGCCACCAAGGTCCACAGAGGATTTTCCAAATTTGTATTCAATTCCAAGTATCTATGATAGACTTTAGAAGTGATTCGGATACTTTAAACATAATTTGAATTTCTCTTTAAAATGGGGGTTTACGATTTTGCCGAATCGAAGTACAATATTGGAGGTTCAAGTTTCTCTAAAATTGCTCCGAAAAGACCTACAATTGTGACACTAAACGAGAAACCAAACAAAGTACAAAAGATCGAGGAAAACCAACATTCTCCGGGAGAACTTAGAAATGAAGTAAACATTGAGCTCCACAAGGAGCGGAAATCATTGCCAGTTCATATACACAGAAAAGGGTAAATGTATATTTTAAACTAATTTTGAGGTTAGATTTTGAATTTAAACCTATTTTTGGTTTGTTCCTTTGGAAAGTTCGTAATGGCAATCCTGCCATCATCCTTACGACGAGGTTCTTTTGGAAATTTAGATAATTATTCAAAAATTGATCTCATTCGCATTTTGTTTTTAATTTTAGTTCTACGATTTCTTCTTACCTTCCATAGTTTTAATTTTGTTATTATTCGTTGAAAGTGTCAATTATAATGTGACATTTTTATACATTAAAAAACCATTTTCAATTGGAAAACAGTTTGTTCAAAGAAAATTAATCAAACAGGTGACGTTTAGAGGTTAGGTTTCGCTTTCGTATCAACTTTCTACATTATTTCTAAACTTTATTTATATAAATTTTTTTTAAATAATCATTGAGTCTCGCGATAATGAAAATTGTAGTTGTTAGTTTGAGGTTATAAAACATATTTTGTTTTGTTGTAATTTTATCTCCAATGAAATTTTAATTCATTTATTATTTTATCCATTGTCATTAATTGAAAATATGTGCTAATTGTTGATTTTTAAACACTTTTTTTCTAAACAAATTCACAGTTTGTATATTTTTCTAACAAATAGGCTCAATTTTTTACGGAATCAAGAATTA
>JAAAKG020055756.1:0-18121 GCA_010014905.2 Druon quercuslanigerum | reverse complement strand
AGATTCCTAATTTTTATGTGGACTTGAATAAACATACTTGAAATTAAAAAATGTTTAAGGAGATAAACTATCAATTTAGAAAGCTTTTGTGATTCAACCATATACTGATATACCATTTACCATATATCTGATTAAAAATTTAAAAAATTAGAAAACCAAATTATAAACCAAATTATAATTTTTTAAGCTTACAAATTTACCTGTTACAATAACGTACAAACTTTTAAATTAAAACTGTTGAATATCAAAGGATACGCAAATTAAAAAACTGAAAATTTTAAAAGGAATTAAATTTAAAACTATATAAATTTAAAAACCTTTACCAAATAATTCTTTAAACTTGCAATTCCGGAATTTAAAAGATTCTAAATTTAGAAGCTTTTAAATTAGGTACCTTTATAAGTTAACTGAATTTTAAAAATATTCAGGGAAAAGTTTAATAAAGAACTTAAAAATTTCATATTTCTTGGAATAATCATTTATTGAAGCAAAAAATATTTTTTCGGTACTTTTTGGGATTAAAAATTTTTTATTCTCATTCAGCATCATCAACTATTTGATATAACAAACCAGCGATTTATTCTTTCTCACACTAAAAAGAAAATAGAAAACAAAATGAGAATAATTTTTCCTTTCTAAAACAAAGTCCCCTATTTACCCGAGAATTTAACTGCTGAACCACCTATATAAGAAAACTGTCAAACTGGATGACGAATTTTTTCATTAATTTATGGTGTTAGATTTATGTTCTAACCTCACAAATTAATTAATTTAAAAATAGTTTATTACAAAAAAATTCCTCATAATGTCACACTCTTCGAGTTTTTTTTAATGAAAAAAGAGAAACCTTTTAAATTTTTTAGTTTTTTAATTTACGTATCCTTTGATGTTCAACAGTTTGAATTTAAGAGTTTGTACGTTTTTTTAACAGTTAAATTTGTAAGTTTAAAAAATTATAATTCAGGTTATAATTTATTTCTATAATTTTTTAAATTTTTAATTAGAAATCTTTAAAATTTTAAGGTTCATAGTTCAATCACAACAGCTTTCTAAATTGATAGTTTTTCTACTCAAACATTTTTTAATTTCAAGTATGTTTATTCAAGTTCATATAAGAATTAGGAATGTTTCTCATATGGGTACTATGCCCTAATTTAGTGCTTATTTTGTGCTAATTTATGCTGCAGAAAAATTACCGGGCAGAATATATTGTTTTTGAACATTATATTGGCTCCTAATTAGCACTAAATTCCTGCGCAAAGCAGAACTTGATGCTAAACTTAAATAAAATTATCGATAATGTACAAAATAATATTTTTTTAAAGATATTTTGAAATTTGTTTGAATATTTTTCATTTGTAAAAACAATTTGTTTAAACATTTTTCATTTCTAGAAATAATATTATAAAGTTAGTCTAATTACAAAGTTAATGTTTTTTCCCCATATGTAATATAGCTAATGCATTTTAAATGTAATAGTTTTTGTGAAAGACGTTCTGCAATTAATTTTTCAAACAATTTTTTGCTATTCAAGGATTCTCAGATTTTTGAGATTTAAAGATTTTATTACACTTATACTTTCTCATTATGAGAAAAATGTAGAAATTATATTTTACTATGAAAAAAGATTAGATAGATTTTTTGAAATTAAAAAGTTGATTTAATTATTATAAAATTCTAATTAAATGAATAGAAAATTATTTATTATTTTGAGTATTCTGCTACAAAAAATTGTCGAATTTAAAGATTATATTAAAAATTACAGAAAATAATACAAAATAAGATTATTATTTACTATTACTATTGATTAATTTTAGATTACTATTACTCGAATGATGAAATTAAAAACTTGCAAAAAACTTTATTTTAAATGCCTTATGGATTAAACTTTTATTTGAAGTGTACATTTAAAACTTTAATTTTCAACCTTTAAGGTTTAATTGTTTTAAAAACTTCAAAAAAATATATGATTTCTACTTCGAAAATTTCAAAATTAAACAATACTAAGCTTCTTTTAAACAATAAATAATTTTTAAGTCATGATTTTAACGCTATTAGTTAAAAATATTTCATTTTTATATAGAAGATCACGCTTTTAAAATTTAATTATAAATCTAAACTGCAAATATCTCTTCTATGACAAATTTCTGTTATGTTAGTAAACGACATAAATGTTTTGAATATAATTAAAAAACGGGTTTTGTTCAATTATTTAAAAAGTACAAAATAAGTGGGGAAAAAAAGTTCAAACACTGCTACTTTACGTTTGCGAAGAGCCCTAACTATTGTTTATTATTGTATACGGAAATAACATTTTTTGACTGAATTAACAGTTTCTATCACTTTGGAAAGACATTTTTAATTCATTCCGCTAAAAAATTACAGTTTTTGTGCAAAAAAGTTCAAAAAGTGCATTTTTTCATACAAATTGTTTAATAATTAAAAGCTATTGTTGATTAAACAAATATGATAGCAGAAAGTGACTAGCAATAAGTTTCTTATATTAGGTCAATTTATGAAAAAATAATGAAATTTAGTATTTTTAAAAATAGTTATTTAAATATGGTACAAAAAGGTAATTCGAGAAACACTTACAGTTTATTCTGCGAAAAAAATTAACTTATTAATTCAGAAATTTTCGAACTGTATATTTGTAGCAATTAATTAATTTTTATAAATAATTGAACATTTCATTTTTTTATTCTGTGGAAAGGTAGGTTTTCCAGAAAAAGTATTTAATTATACTCTCAAGAATTTGTAGACGGTATTTATACTATATATATATATTTTAATATTATTTGATAATGATTTCAGGTATTAAAGATTTTGAAAAAGGGTATTCATAAACACATACTCTGTCCAAAAATAGCCCCATTTACGTGGCTATTAATGGGATAGTATTCACGTCTACATATCTCCAATAAATTTTTTGTCTGTTTTAAGCCGTCTGAAAAAATGCTCAGATATATCTAAAAATGTTTGGAGATATGTTATTGTTGAAACTTTAGTTTTTATTGAAACACAATTTAAAAAATCGTTTGATTTTTCCCAATTAAGTTGACGATACCAAATGTTCTTTGTTGGACTGATTTATGAAATACAAACGTAAATATTGCAGAGGAACTAGATAAGTTCATAAGACAAGGAATAAACCAATTTTTTTTATTAGCGCATTAATTAGTTTGGCCCTAAATTAAAAAAAAAGATGAGGAATACTTATAGTCTGGTCTGCACCTTGACTGTTATCTTTAATTCTTTCGGTAAATATCTAAATATAATATTGTTTAGATCTATAATTTAGGAACATTTTTAATCTTTTCGCGAATCACAATTGCTCAGAAATAAAGACGAATTTATTCCGAGAGAATCAATAATCTATCATGAAGTTTAATTAACTTAAATAGAAACGAAATTTTTTTTGCATGGGTTTAAATAATCCATAAATTATTATTATTTAGAAATATGTCTGCTTCAAGACAATTTATTATTCTTATCAGTAAAATTTACTTTACTTTATGCATCACGAACGTTAAAAGTTAATAATAATCTTATATTCAACCTACTTTTTGAAATGCTAGTTGACAAAAACATCATTGTACCGGAGAAACTTTTTTAAAATTACAAAATTTTCATTTAACGAATTGATATTAACCTCTAAATATTTATTTGTTATATTTTTAAATTTTTTTATGGATTGAAGCGTAGTTTATAAAAAATAAAGAAAATTTGCGACAAATGAGACACATGAATTTCCACAGGTGCCTGCGAAAATATTTTCAGACTCAAAAGTCGCTAATCTTTAAAAGTATTTATAAAATAAAATAAAAAGATCAATTATTGACTTCTGAAAATCGTCACGCAACCTTCTGAGTGTACATTAAAAAATAATTTAGGGAAAGATTACAATTCTTATTTATTCCCAATGATCCAGGCCTCGTTTTATTCTTTGAATGATTTTCTACAATTATCTTTGGGTAGTGTTAATTAAAATTTAAACTATGATTGTTTAGAACAATAATAACTGTATGATTTCCTAAATAATTTTTCCTAATATCATCAATCTACATAGAAATTCAGAGCATACATCGAACAATACAATGAGGCCATGATTATTAGGATAATGCTCCTAGTGCTGCTTCGTAATTTTTATGAAAACAGTTCACGATAAGCCAACCTAATTTTAAAATAATCCACTTTTCCTTCTTGTAGAGAAAAATTCACAGTTCGAATGCTTACCTAATGGAAAACCTATTCCTGGTATCCTTCGAAGGACTGGCAGAAAACATTCCTATTCGTTTGAGGTCCAGGTCTTCTCATGGCAGGTGCGATGATATTTTAATATCCTACAAATTGAACTTTGTAATACTAGTAATAGAGAAAAGTTCACAGTTCGAATGCTTACCTAATGGAGAACCTATTCCTGCTATCCTTTGAAGGACTGACAGACAACATTCTTTTGACGGACAGCAGTATCCTGAAAGCTCTCGTGCTCAAGGCAGACTTTATTCTCCGACCACATCTTCACCTACCGAGCCTCCTATTCGTTAAAGGTTCAGGTCTCCTCATGGCAGGTGCAATACTATACTCACCGCGATTGCTTCTTCAAAAGGATTTAAAACTGAATATGAAATTGTCGATCTTAAGTCTTTTCGATTTACTTTCAAAAGGAATCCATGCCGGATATTTGAACTTCAAAGATACACTTTTCCTGCAAATAAATCAATATAGTTACTAGAAAGAGTAAATCGCCATCTCAGGAACAAACAAATAGATATATTTTAATATCCTACAAATTGAACTTTGTAATACTAGTAATAGAGAAAAGTTCACAGTTCGATTGCTTACCTAATGGAGAACTTATTTCTGCTATCCGTCGAAGGACTGACAGAAAACTTTCTTTTGACGGACAGCAGTATCCTGAAAGCTCTCGTGCTCAAGGCAGACTTTATTCTCCGACCACATCTTCACCAACCGAGCCTCCTATTCGTTAAAGGTTCAGGTCTCCTCATGGAAGGTGCAATACTATACTCACCGCGATTGCTTCTTCAGAAGGATTTAAAACTGAATATGAAATTGTCGGTCTTTAGTCCTTTCGACTTACTTCCAAAAGGAATCCGCGCCGGATATGTGAACTTCAAAGATACACTTTTCCTGCAAATAAATCAATACAGTTACTAGAATGGCTGAATCACTATGTACCCATTTTATCTCAGAAACAAACAAATAGATATATTTGAATATCCTAAAAATGGACCTTTGTAATGCTAGTGGTAGAGAAAAGTTTACAGTTCGAATACTTACCTAATGGCGAACCTATTCCTGGTATCCCTCGAAGGACTGACAGAAAACCTTCTTCTGACGGACAGCAGTCTCCTGAGAGCACACGTGATGAAGGCAGAATTTATTTTCCGACTACATCTTCACCTACCGAGCCTCCTATTCGTTCCAGGTTTAGGTCTTCTCATGGCAGGTGCAATACTATACCCACCACGATTGCTTCTCCTGAAGGATTTAAAACTGAATATGAAATTGTCGATCTTCAGTCTTTTCGACTTACTTCCAAAAGGAATATACCCCGGATATTTGAGCTTCAAAGACACATTTTTCCTGTGAATAAACCTTTACAGTTACTGGAAAGACAAAGTCGCTACGCAGCCATGCTATCCCATGAAGAAAATGTATTATCAACATCTGATGGTGACGTCTTTGCTATCTTAGAGATAAGTAATGGGCTAGCTGCAATATATGCATATAACTCTCATAGTTTGAATAAAAGAAGGGCCAAAATAAACATGCAAAGGGGCATTATTACCAAATTGACCTCATATGAAATCAAGGAAATTCCTGTGAGATCGAATCGTTCAATCTTATAATATTATAGAGTAGAACTTCTATACCGCAATAACTCATTACACTAATTCAATTGCAAACAAACAAATCTTTGTTATCCAAAGTAGCCCCAAACAGTCTTTTTCGATAACAAATAAAGTTTTTTTTATTCAATGATGAAAAAATTACTCAAGAAAAATTATTAAATGTATATAAAATTTGCCTATAATCATTTTCTCACAGGAAAGTCATTCCCACTTTAGATAGGAAAAAGTTTTCCTGCTATTTAAAAACAATTATTAAATTAATTAGTGAACTATATTACAAACGTTATATGCGTCGTCTAGCGTAAACGCACCAGATTGTGCGTTATTTGTTGCAACGAACTTATTTGTCTGTCAGGAAAAGTCTTCAAAATTGCAGGTGAGAATAGGTTTTTTTTATAACACTTTCTCAAACAAGCATCATATTCTGTTAATTTGAACAATGCGAAAACAAAAAGGCACTTGATATACATTTGTAGTCGGATTTTTTATAATCAGTTAAGTCTATTCACAAGAGAATAGTAAACAAGCGGATTTTTTTACAATATAAATTTAATAAATAACACTTGTCTGTTTAATTATGAAAAATGTCAATAAGTGCTGATTGGAAATATATTTTTAGATCTGGTGCAAATATGATGGCCAATTTCACAATATGCGATAAAAGCTCAACATTTGAAAATAAGATATTATATGTTGCAGGATACTCAAAGATTTTTCCATTAAAGAGGAGAATTTTTTCAGAAATCGTCATCGTACATTGATCAAAAACTAGTAAAAGGTTTGTAAAAGAATTAACGAGACGACAGTTTCTTCGATTTATTTATTTAAAAACTTTTATCTTTGATTGACCTTTTTAATATTATGAACACAATACAAAGGTATCATTTTTATGAGAAAAGAAAATTGCAATTTTTGTTGCATTAAATTTTTACTAACAAAATTTAACGTCGAATATTAATTTTCGTTAATTATCAAATTATTCTTCGATGATTTTAGCCTTTAAAAATCTTATTTCTAATGATTTGATAAGGCAAAGCTGTAGATGATTATTTCATCAAGCAAATAGACGTCGCGGCATTGTAGCAATAAAACCTTATTAATTTAGTGATAAGAATAACGACGAAAGCAATTAAAATCAATAATTTTTTTTTCTTTATTACTTTTTCCATAACAGCCCATTTTCCGAAACCATTATGAGAAACTTTATATGTCTGCAGGACTAAGCACATTTTTCCGTCTATGAACCATAAAAAATGCCTTCCTAAAGATTCAGAAGGATTTAGAAAGATTATAGAAATTGGTTACTTTTCAAATATTAGCCTCGGTTGAGATAACATAATTTTCTTGTTTGTACTGATTTATGAAAAACAAAGATCTATATCTGAGAGGAACAAGCTCAGTGTCGATAATTTGTGACTTCAAGAATAAGATACTATTGAAGACTAAGAAAAAAAGCAAGAACTTTTATTAGATACTTTCTTTAACAATTTCTTCATTTACGCATTCATCAGTTTTATCACTAATTAGAAAAATGAGGATCGCTTATACACTTGTTTTCACCTTGATGGTTGCGCTTAATTCTATTGGTAAATATAAAAACATAATAAATCTAGAATACGAAATTTAAATATACGCAAATAACATAACATAACAGAAAAATTTTAATAAAGGATGTAGGCAATGTAGGCAATTTAAAAAAGTGCCATTTAGGTAAAAAAACCTTGATCGAAAAAAACTTACTCTTCGAAAAGTTCTTTAAAAGACTGATTACAGTTAAAGTACTGTTTTCATAAGCGGAAGGTTGTGTATACAAAACCGGTACAAAAAAAATGGATGAAAAAGGTTTTTTACTCAGGTATTCTTGATAATTATATAGAGTCTAAACATTTCTACACCTTTTTTTGAAAAATTATAATTGTTTTATTTGCATATATTTCTTGAGTACAAAAGGCTATTTCAAAAAATTATTTTAATTCTTTTTTTTATATATTAAATTTAAGCCCTACTTTCTAATGCTTTCTTCATGCTACAACAGAAGTTACGCGTCCTACCCAAAATTGTGTAAAAATTATTTGTAAACCTTTTTCGGGCCAAAACAATTTTTCAACTAACTGTTTCTCTTACCTCGTGTTGCTTTTCCAGAAAAAACAACGCATCCTATCAAAAAATGAAAAATAAAGAAATTTGCAATTTTTTTTAGGATGATCTATCAATTCTATTAATCTATTAATCTACTAATCTATTAATTTCTTTTCGTACCTCGTGTCGCTTTAAAAAATGTAGATTTTTTCTTTTAATTGTTATTTTGTATTGTTACAACAAAAATTACGCATCATATCAAAAAATGACTAATAGACAATGTATCGCTTTCTGTTTGATTAAAATTTGTTTATTTTATTTATTTTTTTGTTAGCTTGTGTCGTTTTATAAAAATCTAATTTTTATACTCTTAATGTTCTTTTACGATTAAAATAAAAAATATGCTACCTAAAAAAGTAAATAAAAAAAATTTGTAGAAATTTTTTGATCTAAAATTTTTTTTATTTATTTTTGTTTCGTGTCTTGCATATTGTGCATCCAAAATTGTATTTTTTTGTTGTTAAAGACAAAACCGTCTAATTATTAATTAAAAATAATTCATTGGACTCTAAATATGGAATGTTTTCGTTTGAATATTAAACTAAAAATTTGACAATTTTAAAGATTACATAAAAAATGTAACAATTAGTTCAAATCAATTGATTTCAAGACGGTGGATCATGATTTTTTAAATCCAAACTTCAATCTATAGCGCAAAATTAATTACTTTAAAATCAACCCTAAAGAAATTACTTACAGCAGTAAACGGTTTAATTTACATAACATAAAATCTTGCAAAACTAAAACCTTAATATTTTAATTTGAAAATGTTAACAATTTAATATTTGCGCACGGTAATTATTAAAACGTGACACACACAATATTTTTGGTCTTACCTCGCAAATTTGCCACAAGAAGTTAATGATACACTGATACACTTGAAGGGAAAATTAACTCACTGTTTCTTCTTACAGAATTAAGCTTACAATTTGACTGTTTACCTAATGGGGACCCTATTCCTGGTGTTCCTCATAGCAGATCATCTTCTCCTGACAGACAAAATTCTCCTAACAGGACTCTTACTTCAGACAGACGTTATTCTGCGGCTAAGTCTCCTCCTGTTGAACCTCCTATTCGTAAAAGGTGGCATTCTGATACTGATGATCATTCTCTTCATAAAAAGTTACATTCTGCTCCTGAAGAAAATCCTCTTCTTGTGAGGCCCCGGTCTCCTCCTGCCAGGTGTATGGTTACACCAACCACGATTGCTGCTCATAACGGATTAGAATATAAACTTGACAAGCTACAGCTTATTCGGCTTATTCCAAACACTAATTCGCATAGGCAGTTCAACCTTCGAAGATACACTTTCCCTGACGATGAACAAATTGAATTATTATCTGGAAGAAATCGCTATGTGCCTATGCCGGCCCAAGAACAAATTGTATTATCCACATCTGATGGTGAAGTTTTTGCAATATTGGAGAGTAAAACTATTCTTGCTGGAATGTATGCATATACCCCTTTCACTACTGGTAGAAGAAGAGTTAAAATAAACATAGAAAACGGTACCGTTATTGCACTGACCTCAGATGAAATCAGTGAATGTCCGGTAGGCCGCCTTCGCATAATCTTACGTTACTATAGAGTAGAGCGTGTCAATGATAATCCTGCTCACCCTTAATTCGATTAGAAAATATATTTAAGTCAAAAATATGAAATTCTGATCTAAATTTTATACTTATATTGTTTCTAAGAAGAAAGTCGTTAATAGAAATTTTTTCTTCAACCAAACTTCTGCAACTTTGACCAATACAATATCAAGAAAAGCTGGCGATTTTACGTCGAGGGATTTCTGGTAACCTTTTAACTTTCGGCAAAAGAGACATTTCAAGCATAAATTTCATAATATTGTCCTACTAGCTTTTATAAAATTAACAAGGTAATGCACTCTAACTTTATTGAGGATGACTGTGACTAATTTTGGTCGTAGCATGATTTACGGAATATGCAGAGGCAGAACGATAGAACAGACGTCTGCCAGCTCGTTTTTCAAATTGACAAAAGTTTTAAAAGTTAAGCAACATCTTCACGCATCACTTTTTTATATCTTCGTTTACTTTTTACTATTGAATTTTTCTGGATTGACTAAAATGTATAACTTATTCAATTGAAGTTTCAACCATAAAATAAGCGCAATAAAAAATCCTAAAAAGTAAAAGTTCTATGTATACTATTCTCTTTTTTTAAATTTTACTATTTATTTACTGTCTACTACATATCTTTCAGCCTAATGTACTCCACACTATTCTCAATATTTTACTTTCTTGAGATTTAAACAAATTATTCAAAATCCGTTAAAAATTATTTGTCAAACGATTTTGGTGAAAAAGAGCTTTTTAAAATAATCGGCCAGGAGTCAAAGAACTTGTTTAGTACTGGAAAGCGCTTAAAAGAATTCTTAAAAAATTGACGAGATGAAACATCTTCCTTTAGCCCTTGTTTTTCGGAAACTTTTATAAATATCTTATCTTTTAAGGCCTAAAAAATTAAAAACAAAATTCGAGAATTGTAAATTCAGCTTGTCAATCGATCAGATTGAAAAGCAATAAAAAATCGCGTGCTTGTGAGGTATAAACACTTTCCTATTTGTTAAAGTAAAATAATATATGTTAAAAGCAAAAATTTTTTTTGCAATAATATCAATTCAGAGTTTACCATGGAGAAAAAGAAAACTAATTAAAAATGGTTTTCTAAAACTGAATAGAGTGCCTTAGGATGATGTGCCTCAGGATGAGTTCAAAAGAGTTTTGTAATTTACACATTGTCTCATTATAATAAATATATTCGTTTCTAAAATTCCTATTTAAAATAAAGAAACAGTTTATGATAAATTTAACAGGATGAAGGATTTAATGAGCAACCAAGTTTGTCTTTTTCTGATGTAGCTTTCATACGATTGGTTGAATCTGCTGTTGCCAAATCAAGTTTCAGAATTGAACAGACATGTATTATGTTATTATGTTATCATTATGTCATTATTATATTTTGCAGACGCAGATTCCACTTGAGATTTTTAGTTTGTCCTCACTGGCATATTCACACAAGACGTTGTAAAAAATTTATTTAGCCTGAAATTTAAATCATAACATCTCACGTTTAACGTCTTACAATTCAAATACGATCTGCGTTTGTTTATCATTGCTCAATACATAAAGCCGATCAACTCAAATAACAGAGACTCATCACTAATGTTATCGGTACTCCTTCTAACTAAAACATCCGCTGCATAATTCTCACTGCTGCGTACCTTATTAATAGCATTCAAACAACCACAAAAACTTTCGATGATTGCATAGGGTCGATCGGTTCAGAAAACTCCGTCGATCTTGAAAACATTGATTATGCTAACATTTTTAAATGTTTAAAGAAACTTTCGTCAGAAACTTAAATTTCTATTGAATTATCATTAGAATTTCTCCAAGGTTTTCCACATGGGTTGAAGTAAACACATGTTCTTCGCTGAAATGAATTATGAAATACAAATACAGATATTTCATAAAAACTAGTTCGGCTCATATAGTCAATAAGAAAAGTTTAAGGATGCAAATAATATACTCTAACTAATCAACAGTACGTTCGTAAGATACATCATTAGCACATTATTTATATGCGCATTTATTTTCACATATTTGGAAAAAATGAGGGCTGCTTATACTCTGGTATTCACTGTGACAGTTATCTTTTATTATATTGGTAAATATCTTAATATGACATTGATTAGATCTATAATTTGAGAACTAGTTTAATCATTTCCCAAATTACAATTTTTTAAAATAAATAAAAATCTAAGTATTCGAGAGAAAGAATTATTAATGTGTTACGAAAAATTGAATTAAACAAAATTCCGTCTTGATACACAATTTGTTAAAATTTCAGGTATAGAATGTATAATGATTAAACTAGAAATGAAATGTGTTCGCATGAGTTCAAAATTATCTGTGAATTATACGTGTGCCACAAAATCATAATTATTTTTGAGAATTCCTCGTTCCATATAAAAACTGTCATTATTTTATAACTTTATAAGACCGAAAAATGATTTCTGAAAAAAATGTTTTTCATTAAAAAATTCTTTTTTACTGAGTATTACCATTTTTACTCTCCAATTTTTAGTAAAAAAAGATATTTTGGCGTTTTCAATAATTATAATAATTAATAAGGAGGCACTTAGAAATGCTTAAAAACGACGTGATTTCTACGTATTTTCAATGGCGTGTGTCGTGTGATGTAAGATGTTTTCCAAGTCCCATACGGAGATAATTCCAAGAAATAAGTAAATACACATATATTTTATATGTATTTACAAAAAATGAAAAAAAAACATTGACAATTATTATGATTATTATGATTAGCCGTTGATCTGCATTAGGAAAGTAGTAATTAAAAATATATTTTACAACTAAATCGAAAATTACTGACCTAATTAAAACCACACACAGTTACGTTGCACTATATTAAATTAGTTTTTTCTTTTGGAGCCTTTGGGATAATTATAAATATTTTTAAAGGCGTTCTTTAGCATTCAGGCATGAAGCACCAGTGATAATTTTATATTGGTAATGTTATTCAGATGTGCATGGAAAACCACTGACGTCACACTGTGATGTCATTATGCCGTAAAAATATTATCATTTTAAATGTTAGTTTATTTTTAATTAATTTAAGAAATGTATAAAACTACTTTATTCCTTCAAAGTTATAATATTATTACATTCTACCCTCTACTTTGAAAGAGTGATTTTTAAAATTTGTCAAATGACTTTCTTATACTATATTATTATTTTTTCTAAATATATATATATTATTGGTCAAATTATTTCTCATATTTTAAGCTGAAAATAGCACAATAAAGCCACAAATTTTTTTTAACTTGGTTGGCTGTCTTGTAAAATATCAGTATTTGTACGCGTTTGACGTACAAGACGTTATAATCTACCATAATGCTAGGATTGATACCTAGTACCAGTATAATTTACAACATTATTGCAAAAAATATTGTAGTATTATTATTTATTTTTCAGACCTGAAACACACTTCAATATGACCAGTTTAAACAAAAATTTCTATTGATTCACCTTTATACGTCGCTACCGTGAAAAATGCGTCGTCTTCTATTTAAAATGCTAGTTAACAAGAATTACAATTTTCCGTGCCTTTTGATACTTTTTTTTTACACTTTCGATATTTATATTTCATATTCAATTCAAAAATTTTTAATTGATTCTGAAAAGCTAAACAACCAACCAACTGTTTCCTCAAATCACGGAAGTGGATTCATTTTTTTTAGATGACAAAATTTTGATTTCCGGAATGAAGATTACCCTTTGAATAATTTTTTTGTTAGATTTTAAATGATCTTTCGTAAATCAAAACCTAGTTTTTTAAAAATAAAAAAAAGGCAGTGAGAAATGAGAAACTTGGATCTCTTTAGGTATCCTAAGCAGTAAAGTTATTCTTCATTATTCACTTTGCGAATTACAATGATTTGCAAATTAAAAAAAAATAATTGTTTCTTCTTTTAGAGATAAGTTCACAGTTCGAATGCTTACCTAATGGTTATCCCATTCATGGTTTCCCTCGAAGTACTGACAGACAACACTGTTCTGAAAGACAACATTCTCCGGCCAGGTCTCCTCCTACTGAGCCTTCTCATCGTGCCAGTTCCAGTTCTCCTCGTTTCGGGTGCATTACTGCTCCCATCACGATTGCTTGTACTGACGGATTCAAACATGAATATGAACATGAAGGTCTTCAGTCTTTTCGACTTACTTCTAAAAGGAATCCGCGCCGGCTATTTGAACTCCGAAGATACATTTTTTCTGCAAATAGACCAATAAAGGTACTACGAAGACGGAATCGCTATGCACCTATGCCATCCAATGAACAAATTGTATTATCAACAGCTGAGGGTGACGTCTTTGCAATATTAGAAGAAAGTAATGTTCTTGCTGGAATATATTCATATAACTCTCACACTCATGATAAAAGAAGGGCTAAGGTAAACATGGAAAGTGGCACTGTTATTTCATTGACCCCAGATGAAATCAAGGAAACTCCTGTAGGTTCCTTTCGCCCAATCTCACAGCATTATAGAGTAGAACATATAAACCACAATATTCTACACCAATAATTAAATTAAAACGAACAATTTTAAACTAAAATATAAAAAATGTTTGAAATCCGAAGTAGGCTTGAGAAGTTCAAATTAACTCGCCATCACAAATTATAATAAAGGTAAATTGTTGAGTAATAGTAGAGTCCTTGTCGATTAAAAGGGGTAATGCTAAAAATGCGCAATTAATTTGCTACGTTTCTTCAGCTTGGTTCGCTGACCTATTTAGGCTAGAATTTTATTTAAAAACACCAACATGTATAAATTACAAAAACACAAAGTTGCGAAAAAAAAATTACACAAGGGATTACACTTTACCTTATTTTTTAATAATCCATTGTTCACAAATATTTGAAAACATGTTTGAAAAGGAATTAAGTTGACTAGAATACTAACTTCTTGACAACTAGACGGAATTTTTGACTATTAAAATTGTCAACGTTTGCACGTCGCCTTTCAGGTCCGGATGGTAACTGAAGCTCCTATGACTCAGGGGTGTTATGTGTATTCAAGCAATATACAAAGTTAACGTATAGTTAATGTATACTTGCAACAATTATGTGGACGCTTCAATAAAAATTTCAAATTTAAGTTTTGTAACGCTGGATTGTACCTATGATTTAACATATGAATATCCTCTTTTTTATTAATACTGTTGTTATTGATTGTAATAGGAATCGTTACAGAAATAAATCTTTTCTTTTAATTGGCCTCAAAATCAAGAATAGTTCTATTAATCCAATCAAATTCAGGATTGTAGGAATCACAATGTGCGTTTATGACAGCTTCTCCTTTTTATGTATATGTTCTTTTATGCGAACTTCTAACATTCTTTCAGTTTCACCTACATAGTAAACAGAGCAATTTTTACAATAAATGTCATAAACGACGTTAACTTAATCCCATTTTTTGACATATCTTTACCTAGCTTTATTATGCTAGACAACGATAATTTTATCAACAATATTAGCAATGTGTTATATTTTTCAAATATATGGGATCTTTGCTCAAAAAACTTTTTGTTATTGGTAAACAAACTTTTGGTTCATGGGCCAATTGTTTTTGTACCGAATTATTTTAAACAAAACTATATTTTATCTTGAGCTTGCGAATCTTAATTTGATGATTAATACATTTCTTTGGATAATCATTATTTTTGAATAATTAAAATATAATTTGCAAATTTTATGTATGAAATTTTTAGTGTGATAACTTAATTTCTCTGTCAACCAAGTTAAATATAATTTGTTTTTTGACTTTTACAGGATGATTTGAGAAGAAATTCACTGTTTCTCTTGATAAATTCTTCTTTTGATACCAATTAGTTATAATATTATTGTTAGCTTTTATTAAAGATATATCCAAAAAATTAATTAGTATTTCTATTTGTATTTATTTATGGAAAGTTGCTAGGGCTAAATAGCCTTATAAGGAACAAGTAATACATGATACATTTTTAATATGACGGCGATCTATAAACGATGAAATGTCTAATGAATTACAAATGATTGACTAATAAAAAAATGAATAATAATGAAAGCTGTTAACAGAAGCAAACTATAAATAAACATTAAAAAATATACAAATTTAAAAGTAAATACATTCCTGCACTCAATAAAATATATTTTAATTAAAGGATATAAATTTTACCAATGAGTGATTTCCAACGTAGGATTTGATATGTTAAATAAGTAATAAAAAAAGATTTTCTAAAGTGATATTGTGAAGGTGAATTTCTAATTGCTATATGTAGCTTATTCCAAAGGCGAGCACCACGAAGAATAAAAGACCTTTGCATTTTACACGTATGGTGAGGCTGAATTTTTAGTACTGTTTTCTTTTTACGGAGTTTGGAATGGGTCGGTTGATCTTTGTCAATAAAGTGGAAAAGGTTAAGAAGATAATGCAGAGCTTCATTTCTGAATAGGCTATAAAGCAAATTACCCATGAAGAATTGTCTTCTTTTGGCTACATTAAGAAATCCTGCTCTTTCTCTATACTAAGTAATATGTTCGCTTTTAGAGATGTTATAGATAAACAGAATGCAAGCATTAAGCGTACGCTCAAGCCTGGCATACAGTTCATCAGAAATATTATCGTATACAACACAGCAGTAGTAAAAAAAAAGAATGGATAAGGCTTTTAACTAGGAGTATACGCGTTGAAATAGGAGGAGATTTTTTATTCCTGTTAAGCTGTTGGAGGACTCTAAAAGTTTTTCTCGAAATATCCGTAACTTGTTCGTTCCACGTAAGAGAGCCACTGAGAATATAGCCTAAATCCCTAACAGATTCCACAAAGCAAATGTGACATTTATCAATTTGAAAAGGAGAGGCAGGGTTGCAATCGTTTCAAGTGAATGAGAGGAAGAAGGTCCTATGATTATAGCCTTAGTTTTAGGAGGGTTTAGAGTGAGGCCATTTGCGAAGGTCCACTGCACAACCAAATCAAACCCGCCTGCACATTTTGAAGTAAGCTCTTAAGTTTGAAAATAGGCCCAGAAAGGTTAAGATTAAAGTCATCAGCATATTTGTGATATTTACAATGTCGAAGTTCACTGCCAAGGTCATTGGTATAAATGTTGAATAAAGTGGGTGCAAGCGTAGATCCCTGAGGGATACCATTCTTAATCTCCCCACAAACAGACCGATCGCCATTGCTTATTTCCACTCTTACAGAACGATTACTAAGATAAGAGTGAAACCATTTAACAACAGTGTTCGAGAGGTAAAGCAATTTGAGTTTATTCAGTAGTAAATTATGGTTAACAGTATCAAATGCCGTAAAAATGTCAAAAAGAACCACAACCGTTATTTCTCTTCTATCAATTGCAAATTTAAGGTCAGAAGTTACTTTGAGTGAAGCTGTAAGTGTACTATGCCTAGCACGGAACCCAGATTGCATTAAGTCCATTAAGTTATTTGCTTCAATGTGTGCAGTAATTTGCTGGTGGATAATGCGTTCAAATAGTTTAGACAGGGAACAGAGGATAGATATAGGGCGAAAATCTTTGGAGGAAACAGGGCTGGATACTTTAGGAACAGGGCGAATGATCGCCTCTTTCCAGGCATAAGGAAATGTTCCCACCTGCAGTGATGCATTGTAAATGTGCAAGAGTATAGATCCGATGACTGGTAAAGCAAGACGAATCATTTTAATTGTAATACCATCAGAACCTTGAACATTTGATTTTACCTTATAAAGTGTTTTAACTAATGTTTGCGGTGAAATATCAGAAAAAAAATGATTAAGTATCATAAAATGTAGAGGGATCAAAGGACACGGAAGGAGTGCTATTTGCAAGGAGTGTAGATTTTGATGTATAAGCTGTCAAAAGGTCAGAAGGGGAGAAATTGTTATCAGGAGACAAATGTTTAGAAGGCATGAGCCCAAGCCGTCTTAAATGAAGCCAGATATTTTTATTTTTATTCCTATTTCTAATAGGAATGAACCGAATTTCGGTTTGTACTAAGTTTCTCAATTTACGGAATTCCGCTTGAATAATACTTGATTCTTCGTCCTTTTTTCCAATCTACTTTTTTTCTTTCTTTCTTTAATTAAATCTTTAATATAAGGAGTAATCCAAGGAGCAAATTTCTTCTTTGTTTTCGAAGTATGGAGAGGCGCAAATTTGTCAAAGACTAAGGATAAAAATGTAGTCAGATAAATAACCTTTTTATTTATATCGTTTTCCCTGAAAATACTATTCCAGTCAGACATAGACAGGTGCGCAAGAAATTCAGTCTCATTTATATTTGTAAGCTTACGTATAGACAGAGAAGTTATATCAGAGAAGGGATTAACAAAGAACTGGTATTGGATGCTACTAAGATCATAGTTTGAGAGGAATGAAATTGAGTGTTGAGTAGAAGAAATCACCTTGTCTAAATCATCTACAATCATCAAGTCAATCTATGTACTAGAATGATCAGTGTGATGGGTGGTATCATGGGGTACTATAGATAATCCGGCAGAGAACACTACTGACTTT
>JAAAKG020055745.1:0-18121 GCA_010014905.2 Druon quercuslanigerum | reverse complement strand
TATGTAACAAGTATTTCTTCTTGAAAATCTGACAATCTCTAAGAAGTTTTCTTTCGGTTTAAGAAGTTAGTTTGCGTTGAGATTTTGCACAGTGTTTTTTATTTCAATAATCAGAATTAGTGACAGGGCTATCTAGTGTGTGTTTCTAAAACAGCTTTCAAATAAAGACAAGGAGTAACTCATTTTTACATGATTACTAAGACTATACTGGAATTAATCATTTTTCAGAAAATATCCATTGAAATATTTTCTTTTTAGGTAACATTATCTTTTTCGTATTATACCTTACTTTATCCTATAAATTACTCGCTGAGGAGGAGGACTAAATTGGCCTCTAAACATGTTGGTCCCCAAGTAGTATAAAAAGGACGGAGAAAGGGAAAGAGTGAGAGGTTGGTTTTTGGTTGACTCTTTCCCCTTTTTTCGTTCTTTCTTCTTTTCTATTGATATTTATGTCTCTAATGAGCCGGAAAGTAAGATAGTTTGGAAATCTATTTTTTAATGATTGAATCTTTTTCATGTTCTTTTGCATAAAATTATTCTTGAAAAAATTGATTATTTTCCAATCTCAAAATACAAAATATGTTTTTCTTTTTTTCTTTTTGATGCATTCACACTATCCTAGTCGAATTTTTTCTCTTAGTTTGAATCTACTAAACTCAATTAATACGTGTTTTTTCCCTGCGTCGCACTTTTCGTCGAATTTTTGACCTTATGCGTCCTGCTTAAGCCCTAACTTATACCTTTATGAACTTCGCAAGAAAATTGAATATTTTTAATGTCCTTTTTTGGTCCTGGTACGTTCTACTTATTTTGTTTTAGGCCGTGCTTTAACCATTTATGTCCGGC
Organism: Druon quercuslanigerum; assembly: GCA_010014905.2. Classification (NCBI taxonomy): domain Eukaryota; kingdom Metazoa; phylum Arthropoda; class Insecta; order Hymenoptera; family Cynipidae; genus Druon; species Druon quercuslanigerum. Next base: position 17,272 of record JAAAKG020055745.1, on the reverse strand, counting down.
CTGCCTATAGCTCTAGAAGACTATATAGCCGGCTATATTAACCATTGTAGAAGTCTCTCTCGCTCTCTCTCTCTCTCTCTCTCTCTCTCTCTGTTTCTCTAGTATATATAGATATACATAGCAAGAGTCGTCCGGTATATTTGAAGGGCTTTCAAGCCTTAAATTAAATGTGAAAATAAGTCATTGTATGCATGACCAAACATTTTCCAAGATACTGACGAGCAATTGCAACTGCATCTGTATCCTTCTTCTCAGTTATCTTGGACCTTTTCTAGAGAAAAGTTCTTCATTTTCAAGTGAGTTGTGAGTGAAGTGTTTCCAAGGAGCCTTCAGTTTTGGAGTTTATTGCGTCTTTCAGTGAAAGCACATAGTTAAAACCTGCATTAAAATTATAAGATTAGTCAATTAATTAAATTTTTTTAAATAAATTTTTATTGCTGCTTTCTGAAAGGTTCCCTTTTCAAGCTCGTTCAGGATGCTTTTAAAAATCAATCCTCTACATGGAACCAAAAGAGGACGAAAAAGGAAATATGAGAGAGCTGAAGAAACCACTCCAGTCGCGCCTAAATTTTTCTTTTAAATAATTACTTAAATAATTTATTGTGATTATTGTAGATATTTCTGTCTAAAATATAATAATGTGAGAAAACAATCATTTTAGTTGGATTCCCCTATCCATTATACACCTCCCAAAAACTTACTTTGTGGTGGGAGGGGGGCCTACAGTTTAAGGTGGGTTCCGAACCACCAAGAGCAACAGCTTTAAGTACTTAGAGAACCTTTTTCTCTAGAGGCATCGGTCCCACGACTCTCCGGAGATGAACAACTCCCTTACTTGGCTAGTGTTCATAGCATGGGCCACCGAGGCTCTTTCAGAGTGCGAGGCGGGAATCGAACCCGCAAGCCAACAGTGTGGGTTCAAAGCCTGCGCTTTATCCCCTGACCATCCTTTCTGGCATGAAAGTGTCAAGTAGCGGGAATTGTGGATGCTGAGTTTTTCCGATAATTGTGGTGAAATTTGAGTTGAGTGAATTGTGGACGTATGTAGAAGGGTTTGGATGAAAGAGATTGTTTGAGGGATTATGAAATTAGAAAGGGGATAATGATATTTTTGAGGATTAGGACAGATTTGTGTGAGAGTTGAGGTTAAGTTGGTTTGAGATTTGTGACAGGGTAGGAGGACTGGGTTGATAGGGTTAGTATTAGCAGGGTGGCATAGAGACGGAGAAAGACAAAACAGGTACCAGAACGCGACGATAGATGGAGGGAGGGAACGATAGAAGACGGGAACGTTTAAAATTGGATTCTTGGATAGCAAAAAGTGTAACATCGAGGAAAAATCGGAATTAGAGCAGGAAGCGTTTAGTACATAGCAAGAGCAGATCCAAGAAAGGAAGGCAAGAGGGAAGTGCAAAAAAACTATAGAAAAGGAGAGATTAAGAGCAGAAAGCATAGGATCGATTAAGGCTTTTATCAAAAGGAAGAGAGGGGAAGCAGTGAAGAGAAGGACGATTTAGGTTCAAACTTGAAATATCCAAAAATGTTCAGATCGCCGCCGGAAAAGCAAAGTTTGGTAGAGAAGGGTGAGAATAGTAAGGGGGCTGAAGAAAACGGAGATGAAACCGAAGAAGAGCGGAAAGAGGAAATACTGAAAGAAATTCGAGAAAACAATCATATAGTATATTTCAGACAACCCAATACAGACGGCCAATGGTGTAGTTTGCATTTCGTCTTTTACCGTTGTTATACTTAAACTAGAAGTCATGTTTTGTTCATTCAAACGACACATTTGTCCCACAACACCGTTTCGATATTGGTCGCTGATCAATCTTTCTAGTAATCACCCCAGGTAAAGAGCTTCGCAAAGCCACTATACTTCATGCATCAGTCTTAAAAATGAATACAATTTTAATTCCTTATTTTCTTCATAAAGAATAATAATTTTTATTTGCAGAAAAATATTTTACATAAAAAATGAGTGGTTATTGGGGCGTTCATCTAAAATGGATGAAACTTGGCTCCCGCCTCTTCACAATAAATAAATGATTATGCTTACATGCATAAAAATATTATATTGCATAGATCAATAATCTCACGTAAAAATGGAAACTTAAATCAACCATATGACTTTTTGTGTAACAAGTAAATGATGTAATTCAATTCTTTAGTGACTTAATACAGTTTCAATAAATTTTATGATTTTTACTCGAACATCTTTGATATAATCTGATAGTAGTATATACACACAAAAAATGAACCGATTCCTTATAAATTTTTAATTTTTAGGTAACATTATTGATTTATGTGATATTTTCGTGCATATAAAAATTATTATTTATTGAAAAGATGTGGAATTAGGCTTTTATTTTTTTTAATTATTTATTTTACACAGTAAATAAGCGCTGTGCAGATTCTTCTTAAACTTATTTAGTCCTAAAATTGCAGGTTCAAATTAGGACTAAACTTTTGACTCGGGATGGACCTGGCAGTTCCATAATAGGTTTTTGCAATTAGTCCTTCTTTATACCTAAATGTGCTGAAAGTGGAAATACGCAGCACTTAGAAGGACTAATTTAGGACCTTAATCGTATTTAAATAAGCCCTGTATAGATATAAACAAATAATAAATAAGAATTAGTGAGAATGATGTTTATAAAAATTCCTTTTTTTGTGGATATATTTTTCTGAAATGGACCTAATATTTGAAATACGCTTCAAATTTTCTATATAGATCTCAGGGATTCTGCAAGGAATCACGATGGTAGGAGGCGTGAAGGGCTGATATTAAAATATGTACAAAACCAAATTTTCCCTAATGCTTTGGAATTACCTTCTTGTTCCAATTCAAAACAAAAATTTTAAGAATAATTTACAGGCATAGTCCTTCCATCTATCCTGATTATTTCATTCTTTGTTTTTTTTTCTCTCGGGTAAGATAGCTTTTTGTTTAATTGTCTTTTTAGCATTGGCAAAAATGCAAAAATAATTCACTTTAAACAATACCATACCATTTGAAAAAATCATTCTGATGGAGGTTCACTTATTATTTCTTCATAAGTGAAAATTTAGAGCAAAACTAAAGATTTGAGATAAAAGCAACGTTCTAGCATTATTCTAAGAAAAGAAGATAAAAAAAGAATTTGTTTAAATAATTATTTTTCCTAATCTGAATGAACCATTAACTCATGCTAACTGAAAAGTAGGCGAATAGTTAAAAACTTTAGAAAAACTGCAACTTTCTAGCCTCTCTTAAATTTAATATTGTTAAAAAAATGGATTAAATGAGTAATTTTGTTAATTTTATTTAATTATTTATCTGACTTTAAGTGGAATTTAGATGCAAAGAGCCATTTTTGTCAAAAACTGCAATTTTCTATCATTATTTATAGAAAATATTATTAAACATAAAAATAAATAGTTGAAACAATAATTTTCTTTAACATCAATTAATTATTATCACACTCTATTTGGAAATTAGACAAAAAGTAAAATTTTTTTGAAAAAGGTGCGTTTTTTTAACTTTACTTTACGAGAAAATTACTAAAACAATAGTAAGTTGTTAAAATAATTCATGTAAAAATCTAATCTGTGTCAGATGGTATAAACTATTCTAAATAAAATTCACTAAAATATATTTATTTCTTATGGAAAATACAGGTTAAACTTTATGGACATTGAGCCTTCTCTAAATATCATTCTTTTTCAAACAGAATAAATTCTTTTTGTAGATTCAAAAAAATTGTCCGCCGATATGGATACAAATTCTATGAAACAATTTTTAGATAGTTTTCACAATTTGAACAAACATTACACTATGAGAGCCGACATTTTTCCGTGCAAGTAACACTTAGATATATATTACAGATAGATTACCTACTTAGATTTCTCACCTCACTCGTTAGATTTAAATAGTTTTTTTCTAATCTGACTAATGCAACTCGAAACCATTGAACTAGTTCTCTATTAATATAAGGGACAATGCATGAGTAGCTTAAATTTGCTTGACCCCTTTGTAAGGGACCTTACGTTTTTCCCCCCCCCCCCCCCTCCTTAATTCTGTACAAGGTCAGCTAAATAATTGAGTTATTAACTATAAATATTAATTTTATACGAAAAAGGATGAATTCGAAACAAAATATATAAAGAACCCCGCACAATTTACTTTCAAATCCGGTTCTAGTCAAATTGGCTAATATTGCAATATAATATAATTAAAAGCCTCCTGGTCAAAAAATCCTAATGGGTACTAGTCCAAAAAATCAAAAGTTTTCGAGATAGGTGGAGCTGAACGCGAAAAATATGACCACAAGCAAATCTAATGTCCCAGTTACACCAGCCCCCCCCCCACTCTTAAAATTCGGGTTTTCTAAAGCCCACTGAATTGCGCTTTAAATGCGCTCAAATTTTCCACCGATAAAAATGTTGCGCCACAAATCTGTAGGAGTTATATCAGGTGTTACGCGGGGGGCTAGCGTCCATCTATCCCTCCATTTGAAAAATCAAAGTTTAAATCACATGACCTTGAAGATCTTTAAATGCGCTCATATGCGCCATAAAGAAAAAATTTTACACTAAATGGACAACCGAGTTATCAGCGATACAAACGGAGGGGGAGGGGGCTGGCGTAATTTTTCTAAACTAATAACATTTTTTAAATTCATCAGAGCTATCTGTCATAAATTCAAATGCGTTTCCACTCAAATTTTTTGCCATTAAAATTTTTGGGAAATCTTGAAAAATGCCCAAGATATGGAGGTACGAAAATTTGTCGAAGTGATCCATATCTTGCGCAATTTGTAAGATTAAAAAAAAATAATGAAGCGTATAAGCGCATTTGAAGACGAATGAATCGATGTCCGCAACTTTATATTGCACATCACTGTTGAAGATTTAACACCTGCGTTACACTGCACCCCTCTCCAAATATATCTTTGTTAATTAGATAGCGCAAAATTGTTTAGTAATGTCGCATTTGAGCGCATTTGAAGTTATGACAGATAGCTATGATAAATTAAAAAAATGTTTTTATTTTAGAATAATGACGCTAGCCCCCCCCCCCCCCCCATTTTGATCGCTGCTAACTTGTTTATCAATGTGGCGCAACATTTATTCGTTATAGCGCATATGAGCGTATTTGAAGATCTTCAAGGTCATGTGGTTTTAACTTTGATTTTTCAAATGGGGGGATGGTGTGACTCGAGGGCCGCACTCTCAGCGCTTTAGTTGCATGAAGTTGCGTCATGCGTTCAAATTCAAAAGAAATGATTCCTGCAGCTTTTTTACGCTTGGATTCCCTAGATTCAGGATCAAGGCAAACCACGCTCGAAACCCGTCTTATATGAGAAGTTGTGTATTTCATAAATTTATGATTATTACAGTCAATTTTACTACTAATATTACTAGGTAGTACTAATATCATCAGATAAATTGCAAGTAATTCTGTTACAATTCATAATAAAATAAGATAACTTTTTGTATTTAAATGTACCCAGTACTATATTAAACACTAGTTTGAGCTAAAAACAGATGTTTACAATAAAATATTTTTAAAAACTTGTTCTTTATTGATTCACAAGCTAAAAAATATCTTATGTAAATAAAAGAAAAGAAAAAGTCTACGTAATTTATGTGCGTCCCCTTAACCGGGTTTTTCAAGAAATAAATGAAGATTTGAGACTTTCAAATTATTTTTTTTAGTTTTAGCGCCCTGTCTAGGATATGCTCACGTAATCTGCACACATAGCGCCTTCTACTCCTTAGACTTTCTCATTCATAAATCCAACGGAAGGCGCCTCATAAATCCATGTTCACTTACGCGACCGGAGATCCCTCTAACACGAAATTTCTCTTTAGCTCAAAGTTTCCCATTATTTCATACATACATTCACGTTTCGTAGAAAATTCATATACTCTGAATTATTGCTCCAGTTATAGATCAACTTTAAGAAACTGTCAGAGATTGTTGAATATTGCACGCCAGATGTTTCATTTATTATTGTGCGCCTCTTTGAAGGTTCAAATTACAGAACATTACATTTCTGCGGCTCAATTTAAATGTTCTAGTAACTAAACTCTAAATATAAGTCAGTCAAAAGTGACTGATTCGAAGTCATTTTTAAATGGTTCGAAGTCACTTTTGACTGATTCAAATACACTGGAACTCGGATTTGATTAGTCCGTATTTGCTTCGTTCGGAGAATTGATGCCGTCACAATTTTGTGCTGAGAGGATAAGTGGTACCGAAAGAGAAGGTATGTTCAGCCAAGCGTGACGGAAAGGCTGAGGTCAGAAATATTAGCTAGTCAAATGCATCAAGTTCCTTAATGCGTCCAAACATAACAGAAATGATTCATGCGACGCTGCACGTTTACGTTAGGATTCCCTCGATTTAGGATCAAGGCTATACGGAGAGCCAAACACAAAACCATTCTTGTATCGGGATTTTGTGTATTTCAATTTCTGACATCAGCGGGAATTTTAAAAATTAATTAGATCCACTTTCTATAAACATCATATTTTTTTATCAATATTAAGATCAATTCTAAATTATTAATATATTTCGATTGCAGAATTTATTAGAGGACATGTGTCAGCCCTTTTTGTTTATTTATTTTAATCATGACTAAAAAAATGCTCAGCACACTCTTTGACAAACGTATTTGATTTTAAACTTTTGTTTCAAACTAACCTTTATTGAATTTTTTAAATATGGCACTTTTTAAATTTATAATTCAGAGTCGAAATCACTCAGTTTATTTTTCGAAATTTCTGCATTTGTCGTTTTAAAATGTGAATGCTATTCCATTCAAACGTATTCACTAACTGCTTTGGCTATTTTTAATTTAGGTCGCAAAGAGAAAGCGCCTTTACAAATTGTTGTGATAAAGTGAATAAAATTGTATTTGATACAAATAAAGAATAATTTTGTGCCGAATATATTTCTTGTCACAGAAATTTCATAGACGTAGTGCATAACAATATGAACTCAAATTAAAATTGACGTAAAAATGACCGTCAATTAGATTAAATGGAATTGATCAACGATTAAAAATTGACGAAATATTCTCACTGACAGCTTTATTTGCCGAGTCTGGTTTAATGAAATTTCCGAGCGTTGGTGCTGCTAATTGTGTAAATCGAATGGAAAATTTACGAATTTTATAGACGAGGTGTCCAGGTTTTGGTGTAATGTTGATTGATGAAGAACTGGACATAACACCGATAAAAGCTTTTAACCTATCGGTTTTATCATTACTCGGTTGCAAATACAAAGGTTTTCTTCCTTAAACTTAGGACAATATAGGAGAATATTTTCTTTTATCATTAATTATTCAAATTCCAGCATTTTAATCTTGCAACATTTTTAACATGAAATCTTTTATAAACGGAACAAAAAAACTTCAGATTAAAATTTAAAAATGAAAATTAATTTGTTTGTTATGTATAATAAATTAATTTTCTACCATGAAAATGAATTTTTTATCCAAACGGACTAATTTTTAAACAAAACTGTTGAATTTTCGACCAAATAATTTAAATTTATAAACAAATAGTCGCATTTTCAAAAACAACAAAATTTATTTTCAACCAAACAGTTGAACTTTAAAGGAAAGGAGACAGCTTTTCAGCGAAATATATAAAATTTAAAGAATATAATTAAATTTCAACTAAAAAATATCAATTTTCTAGCCAAAACAGGAAGAGTTGAATTCTCAACTACCAAAAAAAAAATTTACAAAAAAGAAAGAAATTTTAAAGAAAATCCATAAATTTTCAGCCAAAGAGATAATTTTATAACTAAAAAGGAAAATCGTTATCAATAAAATATTTTTCAGTATAGAAAGAAAAAAAAGTTCATCCAAATAGTCAAACTTTTAAGCCAGTAGAAAAATTTTTTGTAAAATGTTCAGTTGCATTTTCAAATCGTAAATATTAATTTTAAACAAAAAAGTTTTTTTAACGAACAGTTGCTAAAAAGATCAAAAAGGAAAATTTTAAGCTAAAAACTGTTTCTAACAAAAAATGGAAAAATTACATTTTCAGAAAAAAAAAATTATTTTTTACCCAGAAAGACGAATTTTTAAAACAAATAGTAGGTAATTTTTCAAACAAAGAGATGAAACTTTGAACGAAAACATTATTTTTAACAAAATTGCTCAAGTGCTACAAAAGTAGTTAAATTTTCAGTTTACAAAATTAACCTAAGAGATGAATTTTAAACTCAAAATTTTAAATTTTAAAATAAAAAAGTTCTTCATCAAACAAACAATTGCCAAAAAATACAAAAAAAAAAAAGAATTTTCAACTAAAAAAGATTAGTTTTTACAAAAAATGGAAAAGTGACATTCTCAGTTAAGTAGATAATTTTTAATAAAGAAAGACGAATTTCCAACAAAAGTTGCATTTTTAATCATAGAGTTGAATCTTTAAACAAAAGGTTAATCGTTCTGCTAAAATTTGAGAGAAAAAATTGAAATGAAATAAGATGATTTTTTAACAAAATTGTTGAATTTTTGACTAAATAAGTGGAATTTATAAACAAGTAGTCGCATTGTCAAAAACAACAAAATTTATTTTTAACCAAACATTTGAACTTTAAAGGAAAAGAGACAGCTTTTCAACGAAATGTATACAATTTTAAAGAAGATAATTAAATTTTCAACTGAAAAATATCAAATTTCCAAACAAAACAGGAAAAGTTGAATGCTCAACTACCAAAAAAAGGATTTACATAAAAGAAAGAAATTTTAAAGAAGTTCCTTAAATTTTCAGCCAAAGAGATAATTTTATAACTAAAAAGGAAAATCGTTATCAATAAAATATTTTTCAGTATAGAAAAAAAAGTTCATCCAAATAGTCAAACTTTCAAGCCAGAAGACAAATTTTTTGTAACATGTTCACTTGCATTTTCAAACCGTAAATATAAATTAAAAAAAAAAGTTTTTTTACCGAACATTTGCCAAAAAGATAAAAAAGGCAAATTTTAAGTTAAAAAATGTTTCTAACAAAAAATGGAAAAATTATATTTTTAGTAAAAAATATATTTTTAAACCAGTAGGACGAATTTTCAGAACAAATAGTAGGTCATTTTTCAAACAAAGAGATGAAACTTTGAACGAAAACATTATTTTTAACAAAATTGCTCAAGTTTGACCCAGCCAGTTAAATTTTAAGTTTACAAAATTAATCTTAAGCACAAAAAAACAATTCGCAACCTAAGAGATGAATTTTAAACTCAAAATTTAAAATTTTTAAATGAAAAAGTTCTTTATCAAACAAACAATTGCCAAAAAATACAAACAAAACGAATTTTCGTTGGGTAAATTAATTTTAAATCAAGAAAGACGAATTTACAACGAAAGTTGCATTTTCAATCATAGAGATGAATCATTAAAAAAAGGTTAATTTTTGTACAAAAATTTGAGAAAAAAAATTGAATTGAAATCAAACAATACGATTTTTTAACAAAATTGTTCAATATTCAACACCATTAAAAAGTTTTTAACTAAAAAAAATATATTCTATATATATTTACAGATTTTCTCTGACCTTTGTAAATTTTTTTTTCAAAATCCGTGGCTTTTTTCTGAAAATGCAAATTAAAAGTCAACAGCAATGTTGACTTCGCAAATAGTTCGGTAAAAATCCATGAGGTAAACCACTGAACTGAAAGTAAAGTGAAGCAATGCGAGTATTTTAGTAAAACTGCAAATGTCACTCCCAAATCACATATGCGTTGACCAGTGTATATAGTCTTGCGAAATCGAGGTGGAGGCATGATTCAACCAACTTTAATTAAATCGATCCAGCAACAAATGTTATCAGCAGTAACAGCTTAGAGAAGCAAACGAGGACGCGCATTCATACAGAATTGCTCTACAATAAGAGGCCACAATAACGGGAATTCTATTCGTTGTTTCCACTACGCTAATTACGGCATTTGACTTCAGATAAGTATCAAATTCCCTGAAAAGTGGTTGCGAAGCGACAATTTGCAACAAACGTAAAACTCTTGAGTAATATTAAACAAGAACACTCAAGGTATATCAATTTACCATTAAAATCTCAATTAAATTTTGAGTTTACTGAATAATTGAGAACTGTGAAATAAAGGAAATAAAAAATACATTAGTTATCCGTAAGGATCAAGCCGTTCATAAACTACATTACGTTAAGTTAGTTACATAAAATTTAGTACTTTTACTGATGATATATTTTAAAAATTTCTTATTTTCCTCTGGTTTCAAGAAACATGCCTTTCCTTTTCTTTTTCTCATTTGATCGCTTAAATGCTAATTTAATTTATAGAACCCAAAAAGAAAAATTAACATCGGTTAGTATCGGTTAGCATCGGTTTTGTTAAAAAGTCCCCTTTTTCGTTACAAAGTCATGTACTTGCTTGAAGATTGAACTACTTTTCTAAAAAGTCATTTTTTTAATTTAGATTTATCTTTATGGTTTAAAGTTTAACTATTCCAATAAAAAAATCTTCTGGGTTACAAAATCACCTTTTGGGTTGAACGCTTTATTAATACATTTTTTTTTAAATTTATCATTTTAGTTGCAAATTCATCACTATTTGGTTCTAAATTAATTTCGTTCTTCTGAGGATTTAATAATTTGTTAGAAAAGTAAACTATGATGTTGAAGGTTAAATTTTTTGTGCAAGTGTGAATTCTTTTTTATGAAAGTTGAACTTTATGGTAGGAAGTTCACTTTTTTGTTAAAAAACTAATATTCTTGGTTAAAAAATTACCTTTTTTGTAAATAATTCGTTCTTTTGACTTAAAAATTCAAGGCGTTTGTTTAAAATTAAAGTATTTTGTTGAAAGGTTGTGTTTTTTACGAGAAAATTAATCTTCTTGATGGAAAATTAAACTTCTTGGTTAAAAATTAAACTATTTTTTTAGAAAATGTTTCTTTCTGGTTAAAAAAGCATCTTTAGGATTAATCTATTTTGTTAAACATTCGATTTTTAACATTCATCATTTTAGTTAAAAATTCATCTCGCATTGAAAATGCAAATATTTTAATTAAAAATATTATTAAAAACTCGTCTTTTTGCATCGAAAATTAATCTTGTTGATTAAAAATTGATCGCATTTGTTTAAAAATGCAATTTTTTGGTGGACTTTTCGTCCTTTGGGCTCTGAAATTCAACACGTTTGTAGAAAATTAATGTATTTTGTCGAAAAAGCGTATTTTTTTTTAAATTAATTTTCTTGCTTAAAGATTTGGTTGAAAAGTCAACTATATGCTTAAATATTCAGATTCCTTGAATGAAAATTTATCTCATTAGTTAAATTTTTTTTTTTTCATAAATAATTCGCTTTTTTCGTTAAGAATTTGTAATATTAACTAACAATGTAACTATTTTTTTATTTCTCCAAAATTAATATTTTTAATTGAAAATTGATCTTTTCTATTTGAAGATTCATGTGTTTCTTTTAATTAGTCTATTTTGTTTGAAAATGAATATTTCTGGTTTAAAATGTATCCTTTTTGGTTTTAATGCATTCATAAGTTTATAAATTAGCTGGAGGGAAATTAAATTATATGCGGCTGTCCTTAAAAAAAATTCATATGTTTTATATTAACTTAACTAATTGGTGGAAAATTAAAATATTTTCATGACAATTCAAATTTATTGTATTTTTGTGAGTTTATTTGGGAAGAAATTCCCGTTAGGATTGAGCAATTTTAAATAATTTCAATGATTGATAAGATTTAAAAATATTTTAACGTGCTTTGAAAAAAAGTTTATAATTTTTAAGATTTTGAGATATTCTAAAAGATTCTAAAGCATTTTCAAAAGCTTCTAAAATTTCGTGAAATTTAAAAATGTTCAAGGATTTAAAAATATTACAAGGGTTTGAAATTCCTTGAAAAATTTTAAATTTTTGAAATCTTTCTAAGAATTGGAAGAGATTTTTATGGATTTTAATGATTTTAAGGAATTAAAAAAAAAGTTTATTCACTTTTGAAGAATTTTATAGAATGTCAAAAGATTTGAAAGAATTTCATAATTCTAATAAGGTTTTAGGATATTTTTAAAGATTTCAAGGATTTTAAGGGATTTTAATGGAGTTTATAATATTTCCGATTATTTCAGTACTTTTAAGAAAGAGGGACCCTAAAATCCGCGCATTTTTTGGCGCCTAACGTAGTTTTTGAACAGAGCTCAAAATAATCGTCAAAGCATTCTGTAACCGGGTTTGTCATTTTGTCACTTTCTTTCAAACTTCGTTTTCTTGGCTTGAAAACTCAATAATTTAACTGTTTTAAATTTGAAATTAATATCTTTTTTCTGTTTGGAATATCAGTTACTATATTTTTCGTTGATAATTAATCTTTTTTGGTTAAAAATGAAACTTTAACAATAAAAAATAATTTCTGCGTATGGAGATTTATAATTTTAGTTGATAATTTATCTATTTCGTTCCAAATTCGTTTTTTTTCGGTAGAAAATTCGTCTATTTTGCTTAAGATATCATATAATATAAATATTAGACTGCGTCAGATAATAAAAACTTTTTTTTTTAATGAATGTGCCTCAAAAGTTTTTTTGACGCAAAAAAAAATTCTCCTAGAATTTCAACTCGAGACCTCAAAAACTGAGCTGGCGCATTTAAAATAGATTATAAAAATTTCTATTTTCTTATTTTTAAAACAATTATAAGATAAAATTTTTTTGTGAATGTTTGTTTAAACATTCTTACAGTAAATTAAATTCTCTACAAAAAGTTGCTCTTTAAATTTTTTCGTAAACGTTACAGTGCATAGAAGAAGAGAAAAACATTAAACAATCAAATATTGAGAACAATTAATTTTTTTTAAAGAAAAAGTTTTTTTTCTATGTTTGAAAAAATAATAATATTATTATTAGATTTCTGAACACTATGTTAGGCGAGCAAAATATTTTCTTTTGTAGAAATTTTTAATTTTCTTAAGTCTAGATTTATTCTAATAATCATTGAATTGTGTTCGATTCATATACAAATATCAATATTTTAATATCACAGAAGATAAATTTTTTTTATATAGTGAGTAGTTGTATATAGTGAAAACAATAAACATATTCTGAAAAAATTAAAAATTTGTTATTAAATGCTGATTGGTTCATTTTAATTTTCCAAACGGAATTTTGTTTCTCATTGGTTGATTCAAAAATTTAAAATATTGCTTCGAATTTATTGTTGTATCACTTGAAATTAAATTAAAAATGGTTCAATTATTGAAAACAAAAGAAAGTGTAAGTGATAAAAAACTTATCGAAGTTGATGAACAAAATTTGGATTTACTGTGCACAAAAGATGTAAGTGACTTTGTTACAAAAAAATCTATCACTCTATTCGAACAATTTGAGTTATCGAGTGATTTTCTTAATTCAAACCCGACAGAATGGCTAAATAACTAAAGTTATATAACTTTTTTAATTATTTCCGTCTAGCAATGAACAAAATTATATACATTTTACAAACAAAAAGTAAGAAATATTTCAAAAACAAAGTCAATGTATACGTTTAGAAAGTGAGAAATGAAATATAAAAACTAAATGGACCTATAAATGAATTAAAGAAAAATATCTTTCTGTAATTTGTATTTTCATTTTTTTCCTCTTTTTCTACGCACTGTAACTTTTTTCTATTGAGTTTACGGGAAAATTTTTAAAAAAACTTTTTGTAGAGAATTTAATTTCCTGTAAGAATACCCAAACAAAAATTTAAAAAAATTTTGCTTATAATTATTTTAAAAATAATAAAATAAAATTTTTTCTAATTTATTTTTGATGGGAAAGGGGACACCCCATGCGCCAGGTCAATTTTTGTGATATCGAGCTGAAATTTAGGGAAAATTTTGTTTGTGTCAAAGAAACTTTTAAGTTTTTCTTTTCTGAAACAGTCTAATAAATATTATATGAATTTAATATAATTAGAAATATTAGGAATTTAAAGCATTTTAATGTGAATTTATTGTTAGTACTTTCATTAATTTTATTGTCTATTTTTGTAAAAAAATTTCTTATATTTCCCTGTTTTCAGGGCATTTTTTGTTGTAAAGCCTCTTAGTTCTATACACATGTTTTTGATTGGCAAGTACAGCTCTGATTTATTTTTCCGACTTAGTTTCTCCATTTAATCCTTGGCGTTTTTTTCGCTGTGGCTGATTTGTCTTGAATCTACAGAATTAGCAAATAAATGGTTGACGAAATATTTTTAATTGACATAATCAAAAAAAATCTCTTTCAAGGAGTCTTGTTTTCTAATTTATTAAATTTCTGTTCATGATTCTTAAAAAATTAATCGTAATCTTATAAAAAGGGGCAAAGGGGGAAATTTAATTAAAATTCTCGGTGTTTTAGAGGAATTTTCAAATTTAAGGAGAAAAAAAGGGGAAGAAGGGGGAAAAGGGGGATTTGTTATATGTTATAAGTAAGCCGCTCTCTAGAAAAAAGCACCAAAGTCGACTTAAGTTTTGGCAGAAAATTGGCAAAGAAACTTTTAATATATATGTTATTACAAATATATACATGTATCATATTTTTTAATATTCTAAAAACCATATCATATCCTTCTTGTTTTGATAAAAATACTTTAAAAATTTTCTACGATAATTTTGTGCCAAAGCCTGAGTCCAATTGAGTTTTGGCACGAAATTGCCAAAGAAGCTTTTCAAAACCTGTTTTGGAAAAACCAAAAAATACATGTTTAAAATTAAAAAAACTTTTAAAAAACCATAGCATATCCGTTTGGTTTGTAAAAAGACTTTTTACAACATTTTCTTTGGCAATGTATTGCAAATAGCTGAGTCCACTTAGATTTTAGCATAAATTTCCCAAAGAAGCTTTTCAAAATATGTTTTTACAGACAAATATATGCATGTTTTAGATTGTGTAAATGTTCAAAAAACATAGCATATCCTTTTTGGGTATAACAAAACATTTCACAAAATTTCTTCGGCAAGTTTGTTCCGAAACCTAAGTCCACTTCGGTTTTCGCACGAATTTGCCAAAGAAGCTTTTCAAATATGTTTTTTAAAAACCAAAACATACATGATTTAAAATGTGAAAACATATTAAACTCTATATTATTTCCTTTTTGGTCTGTAAAAATATATTTTGAAAAATTTCTACTATGATTTTTTGCCAAAAGCCACGTCTACTTAGGCTTTTTTTTAAAGAATGGCTCAATTGAACTTCTTAAAAAGTTTCCTTCTTCCATTAAACCCTCTGAAGAAGGATTTTCATCCTAACCCGACCTCAGATGGATCACCCAAAATCTATTATACTCGAATTATTTTCTTCCTCGGCAGGATACCGTATCTTTCCCATCCTTCCCTTTCTCATCAGCATCAGATGTGGACGATCTCTAGGACCATGCCTATCAGTTTTTTACACTTACGTGAGTTTCGCTTTTTCGTAAGTTCACTTATCGACCCGTCCCTCTTCAGATTTTGACTAAAGATATCCGTTCGTCCTTATGACTTTCTTTAAGGAAAGTGATTGATATCAGGAATTCCACGCCTCTTGTGTGATAAGAGAAATATACACAAATAGGTTCTGATATCCATCTTATTTTTAGGATTTGCTTCAAGCGCAGGTTGAAAGATCAGGCTCCTCTGATGAATAGTCTTTGCAAATCTTTGCATCAATCTCAATAGAAAATAATAGAATCGGGAATATATTTTTAGGGGAATTTATCTTGTTATGTCCTGCAAAAATTCTATCAGCAAAAATGTCCCCTTCTATTTATTATAATTCTACAACGCTGCCTGCTTATATAAAGCAGTTTAGGGTCCATGCGACATAGTGTTAAAGTAGGTTGAAGGGGAACTGGTGAATGGGAACAATAAATAATTATTTGCAATATTTAAATTCAACAATCAATAGAACAAGGAAGAAGGCATTTGTACAAAAAATTTGGCAGTTAATTCTGCATCGTGTAAACATAATTTAAAAAGCTTCGAAAAAAAAGAAGAGTCATCGAGTTTATAAAGCGTTTAAATTGAACTGTCTATTATTTATGAACTGTTCTTTAAGGGAAACTAATATATTTAATAAAACATGTAAATTGTACGTTATAGATATGTTTATCACATTTAATGGTGTCAATAAGAAAGAACATTTTATTGAGTCAATGCAGATTCTGTCAAATAGACTTATTTTATTCACTCTGGTTGCTCTGCTTGCAACACTCAGAAATATTTCATTTATGCATCTTTCTTTGAAATGGATTAACGAAAGCTGTATTGAAATTACGTAATTTATTCTCGGTGTAACCTGCTTTAATCCAAAAAATTTGATTATCGAATATTTAATTCTCAGGGGAAGTGTAAGGATGTCAATCTCAAAATTTATCCCATCAATAAATACGAAAATAAACTTAATGTAAATTGCTGAAAATTTCGACAAAGAAATCCAGCATATGCAGCCTTTAAGCAAAAAAATTCTTTAAGTTGAAGTTGTTTATTCAACAAATTTGATCTGAATTTTTGCATTTTAAATTTTATTTTATTTAAAAGGTACACTGTTCATCCAATCCGAAGAAAGAAGAAAAGATCTACTTCCTTGAAAAAAATATTCACAATGTCGTTTGGCTGTTTTTTAACGTAAAACTTTTTTTTAGAGACCATACAGTTATTATTTTTGTAAGAAAATTTTTCACAACATAATTTTTGTTTTGATAAAAACCTAGCAAAATAAATTTGTGAAGAATCCTCCACGGACTAAAACAAGCTTTTGGGCATTAAATTTGGATAAAAAATGAAGCCTTTACCTAAAATTGAAGGAAAATAAAAAAAATTCAAATAACTTTTCTGAGTAAGAAATCTCCATTCAAATTATTTTTTCCGAAACCTTTTTAGATTTCTCCTTCAATATTCGCTGCAATGAATTTCACGCCTATTTTCTTCCATTTTTTTTGTTTGTTAAAAATTGATATTTCGAACTGAATGTTGATGTTTTCTAGTTGAAATTTCAACCATTTCATTCAAAATTTATTTATTTTGTTACAAAATTAGTCCTTTTAGGTAGAAAATTAACCTACTTCGTTGAAAATAATTACTTTTTTGAATTGAAATGCAACAGTTTGGTAGGAAATTAATCTGTGTTGGTCAAGGATTCCACTATTTTATTGAAAATTTATTATTTTGAGTTAAAATAATTTTTTTTTTAATTCAAAATGAAAATATTTGTTGATAAAAATATCGCCTGCTTGTATTACACGTTTTGTTGAGACTGCATGTATATTATTGAAAATTCTTCTTTTTTGTT
>JAAAKG020055734.1:3046-18122 GCA_010014905.2 Druon quercuslanigerum | reverse complement strand
AAATATAAAACTTTGAATTTTCACTGATTTTAGTTGTAGAGTGGGCAATACTCGTGACTGACAAAAAATATTTTTTTTAATTAGTATTTTTATTAACACACACTTATTCCAGGAGTAGAAATAAACATTTTTTTTTTATAAAGTTTGTCTCTACAGTGCATAGATTCGGAGATAATGAAACTTGAAGAAAGTGATTTTCACTAAAATCATAACTTTTAAACGGCTGGATGAAAATGGAGCCTGCTGCGCTCAATTAAAAGAGGACACAAATACGCTTCTTTTCTTTTTTCTTTCTGTTAAATACGCCAAGGTAAATTTCTTAAAATCCATCACTTTTTGAAAAAAATATAAAACTTTGAAGTTTTACTGATTTTAGCTCTGCAGTGGGCAATACTCATGACTAGGAGTGTACGCGGCAAGATTCAAAGTCGTTATTTGTTCCTAAACTTACCTTTAGACGTGTTGTAATCCATATATTTTTGATTTTTTAATAATTGAGCTTCTTTTCGTGCTCGTTCGTCTATTTCTGCATGCATGTTATCCAGATCTTGTCGCAGTTGTTTTAGTTTTTCTTCTTGATCATAGCGTCTTTGTTGCTCTTGTTGTTTTCGACCTCTATTCATAGGACTAATAGGCCCAAAGCCACGACTAGTGCCACTAGTACTAGCAGCACTCTTATGGCCATCATTAGTATTACTCGCACAAACACAATTGTAAAAAAGGTAGCACAGAAAGACCAAAGGTAAAAATCGCATTTCCTTTGTTGTTAACAAACTTTCTAATGAATTTACTTTTTAAAATCTAATTTTAATTAATGAATATTCTTCTAGCTTCCTCGCACTATATGTATAATAAATTTATCCCTACTGTTGTTGTGACTGTGGTTTAATGAGACTATTATAATGCACATTTTCTAAGCATCGAAAACTTCCTTATTGACATAAAAAATGTCCTCGTCGCATTCATGCGAGAAGAGTCAACAAAAAAAAATACGGAATAAATTTAAATAAATCTTCTTAAGTACATTATTTATGTATTTTTACTCTTAAGAATATGTTTGTCATTCATCAAATTTCTAGAAAATAGTAATTCACGTGATTACACATATTTCTGAAAGTAAATGTAAAACACTTTTCCGTATAATAATTTTTATTTATTTATTTTAAATCATTGATTTATTTTGTGTAAATTTAGGTGTATTAAAAATTTGAATAATTTTACATTTTATATGTTTATAAAAAATGGGTTATGGATCCAGGATGTCGAAAGACTTTACGGTGTGACTAGGGTGGCCAAAATAATTTTTTGGAATTTTTATGCATATCGCCTAAAAGTTTTTCCGAATCCACAAACCAAAAATACAATTTTTTTGTTTTAAAAAATTATATTTAGAGGAGCCGCAAGCAATTATTTCCCATAAAATACTTTTTTGTAAATTTTCTTTAGGGTCTAGAGGATTTCAAAGAATTGAGAACGATTGGTAATAGAAAAGAGTTTTTTTTTAATTCCAAGAAATTTTGAATAAGTTTTAATAATTTGAATGCATTACGCAGGATTAAAACAATTTCAAGGCATTCTTAAAAATGCCAAGGAATTTTCGAGTAATTAAAAAACTTTCAAAGGATTTCCAAAGATTTATATATTAGAAAATATATTAGGGTATTTTTAAAAACTATAAAACTATAAAATATTCAAGTTATTTAAAAAGTTTCAAAAAATTTTATTGAATTGAAAATTTTCCCAGGTATTTAAAAAAAATCGAAAATACTTCAAACAGATTTTGATAATTTTCAAGGATTTCAAAAACTGACGGAATGAAAAAAAAATTAGGATATAAGAGAATTTTTAAATCTTAAGGAGTTTCCTAAAAACTTGTGTTTAAAAAGTTTCAAAAAATTTGAAATATTTTTAAATATTCAGAATATGCTTAGGATTTTTAAATAAACTTCAATACTTGTTTATATTCGTGTTTTTTTAAAAATCTCGTTCATTTTTCGGAAATTTTGTTTGTAAAATAAAACCGACAATAAAAATATTCTTAAATTATTCTATTTGGATTAAATCAAATGTAAATTTCTTCTAAAGATGACACTGAGAGCCTCTTTATTTAAATTAAATAAATATTAATACATGTTATTTGTTCCGAATCAAAAAGACGAAGAAATGCTTAAAATTTCAATAAAACCTGGAAGTATAACCATAATAAGTATAATGTTCCTTAATTACTAATAATCTTGAATATATTTTAATAACTTAAAGAAATTCCAAAGGATTTTAAAGATTGTAAAAAAATCTTAAAAATTCTAAGGAATTTTAAAACTACTAAAATAATTTTAAATTATTTTAAAAGAATCCAAATGTTTTTCAGATTTTAGGAAATTCTTAAAAATTCCAAAAAATTTTTAAGA
The DNA here is from genome assembly GCA_010014905.2 of Druon quercuslanigerum. NCBI lineage: Eukaryota > Metazoa > Arthropoda > Insecta > Hymenoptera > Cynipidae > Druon > Druon quercuslanigerum. Next base: position 15,714 of record JAAAKG020055734.1, on the reverse strand, counting down.
TATTAAAAATATTTTAAAACATTAAAAAAAAACGTTTAAGGACTAAAAATACTTTACAGTATTTCAAAAACTTCCACAAATTTTGAATAGATTTCAATAATTTCAAGGAATTCCAAATCATCTAAAAATTTTACGGGTTTTCTTTAAATTTTAAGGAATTTTCAAGATATTTAAAAAGACTCAGAGGATTTTAAAAAATGCCATAGGATCAGAAATAATAATTTAAGATATTTATAACAATTCTATTTTGAAAAGAGTGCAATCATTTAAAAGGAATTTAAATATTTAAGGATATTGTAAAAAATTCTAAGAAATTGTCGCATTTTTTCCAACTTTTGAAGGATGCCAAATGATTTCAAATAATTTAAAAATTTTTCGGATGTTTTACAAAATTGCCAGAAATGGTATTTATTTAGTTTAGAGAGCTCCAACGGGCTGGAATTATTTTACGGCGTTTTAAAAAATTCCACCTAAATTTGAATAGATTTCAATAATTTGAATAATTTTCAAAGGATTTCAAGGGTTTAAAGGATTTAAGGGATTTCTTAAAAATTCTAAGGAAGATTTAATATAAATTTAAAACGTTCCAAAGGATTTCAAAAAATATCATAAGTTTAAAAATAATTTAGGGTATTTTTAAAAACAACAAACTGTTCAGCTATACCCTCATAAGAATCAGCTTGTTCATCACCCAGAAACATTTGATTTGTCATATCTTTATTCTTACTAATAGAATTGACGTAGGAACAAAATTTTTTTGGGTTTTCTATAATGGATCTTTCAGTGTCTCTGATATAATCATCATGTGGTTGATCGGATAATTTTCTGCATTACGCTCTCAACGAAGAAAAACGTAAATAATCCTCTATTTCTCGCGTGCGTTTATAAGTAGCTTGCTCTGCTTTCTTGGTTAGTACTAAATTAATCAGGTTTTGATTGTACCATAAGGAAAAACTAGAGGATTTAGGGTTTTCAACAGGGACAAAGGAGTCGATCGCTATGTAAAGGTGGTTATATAAAAAATCAACCGCTTCATCAATCTTTAAGTTAGTAAACTGATTAGCCCAATCAATATCCGCCAGATATAAGCAAATGGCAGGGGTATTTTCATTTTTAAATTTCGTCGTACATTGCTCGTTATTCGTGTAGTAACCAGTGGTACATCCTCATTATTCAGTCAAACATAACAATTCAAGGAGGATGGTAGTGATCAACAGGTAGAAGGAATTCAGCAGCCACCCCACCGAAACTGGACTGCATTTAGTTAGTGTTAGATCAAGCGAAAAATTTGAGCATAAGGCATGTTAAAATCACTGAAAATTGTAAATGAGACTTCTGGAAACAAGTTTGAAAATTCTTCTAAAATTTTACAAAAATCTATTTATTTGCCAATCTTAGCATTGGTTGTATGTAAGAAACTCATAAAATGTAAAATATCGAACCAGTTTTAATTTTAACAACAATGTGTTCTACCGTATCAACGTTTGTGGGAATATTGACACAGCCCAGTCTACTTAGAGTAGCCACTAAAATTCCACCAGCCCGATTGCCATCACTGGTTCTTACACTACGATCAAACCTAAAAATATCAAAACCAATGAAGCCTAGTTTAGATTTTATATTAGTGTGCAACCATGTTTCTGTTAAAACAAACGCATTACAAGAAAGTTGGGGAACTGATCTGCGTAAGGCATGGAGCTTCTGGAGGGAGCCTCTTGTTGCTTTTGACTGAATCCCCACCTTCCTCAACACCGAAGTGCCTTGATGAAACACTAACTTTAGGTCTGTTTCCTCTTCCTTCTGACGTGCTGCAAGAGTAGACTTTTGTTCGGCTATTTCCGCCAATTGTTGTTTTGTCTTGTCTAAAGTGAGCCAGAGGTAATTTAAATTCGGTTCCATTTTCAATATTTTGCGTTCCTGGAATGCATGCAGGAGTACGTGTGCAGACTCCTCTGACTCGCAGACTAGCTTAACTGGATGGGGTTTTAGTGACTGCTGCGAAAATACACCTAGTCTTTATATTTTCATGACCTTCCAATGATTTTCAGGAACAGCACTAGGAAGAAGTTCATTGAGAACAGATTTGGGATCGACGGAAGAGGGAGGGACATTAGTCTGCGGAGACACATGCTCAGGAAGCCCAAAGAGAATGAGATTTCTTTTTCTAGCATTCCTTTGCTCTAATTCCACCATGCATTCTTTAAACAACTCTTTATCATTAATCATGCTAAAACTAGTGCACTTGCTCTGTTAATCTTTTATAGTGCCTTCCACAGATTCCACTCTAGCTGACAGCTGGCTAACCGCCTTATCTGTTGAGTCAATCCTCACAATGGCATTATTGATTTCGATAGAAAGGTTGTCAATTTTTGATTTAAGATTGCCTACTAAAGGTGCCACCTCTTCAAGTTGCTGTTTAAAACCGTCCAGAGCCTTGTTAATAATTCGCTCCATATCCTGAACCGTAGCGGCTCCTGTGGAATCTGTCATCATGGGAGATTTACTACGAGGAGCACACCACTTGACAAATGCACCGTTGTCCAATGTTCTCACTCTACCGGCACAGGATATGTGATAAGGAGTATTGAACTTTGGGAAATGCACCGCGTCTACCTTTGAGGTTATGTTCAATTCACAGTATCACCTCCTGTTTGCAAACACTGCTATATTTATGTTAGTACCACTAACGCGAAATTTATAAGATTTTAGGACACCTAAAAATAATCTTAAATATTCCAAGGAAAACTCAAGAGATTAAAAAAGTTTCAAACGATTTCAAATGATTTCATAGAATTGATAAAATTTTTGTATGTTTTAAAAAATTTCAAGAATTTTGAAACAGAATCCATTAATTTGTGAGAATTCTAAAGGAATTTTAAGATTCTTGGAAATTCTTCAAAATTCCAAGGAATGTTCAAGACATTTAAAAAGTTTTTAAGGATTTTAAACGATTTCATAGAATTGAAAAGATTTTTGGATATTTTAAGAAAGTTGAAAAATTTGAAATAGATTTCCATAATTGGAAGAAATTCAAAAGTATTATAATGATTTTAGCGAATTCTTAGAAATTCCAAGCAAGTTTCAAATTATTTAAAACATTTTAAAGGATTTCAAAGATTTCAAAGAATTGAAAAGATTTTTTATATTATAAAGAATTTTATGAAATTTTCTAATATATTTCAATAATTTCAAGGAAGTCATAAGGATGTTTAATATTGTAGGAAATTCTTAAAAACTTTAAAGAGTTTTTGAATTTTTTGAAAGGTTTAAAAGATTTCAAAAGATTTCGAAGAGCTGAAAACATTTCAAAAAATTTTTAATAGATTTGATAATTTCAAGGAATTCAAATTCATATAAAAATGTTGAGAAATTTTTTTTATTAATTTTAGAGATTTTTCAAGATTTTTAAAATGGCTCAGAGAATTTTAAAAAATACCATAGGATTGAAAATAATAATTCAGAATATTTCTAAGAATTCGAAAACGTTTTGAAAAGAGTGCAATCATTAAAAGGAATTTAAATATTTTAGGGTATTCTTAAGAATTCTAAGAAATGGTCGAATTATTTTAAAACTTTCAATGGATAACAAAAGATTTTAAAGAATTGAAAAGATTTTAGGATATTTAAAATAAGTCCAAGACATTTTATTTATTTAGTTTAAAGTGCGTCAATTTAGATAATTTTTAAATGATTTCAAGGATTTAAGGGAATTTTTTTAAATTCTGAGGAAGTGTTAATATATATTTAAAACATTTCAAAGAATTAAAAAAAATATCATAGGATTGAAAATAATGTCAAGTATTTTTTAAAACAGCAAGAAATTTTTATAAAATTTCAATAATTTAAAGAAGTTGCAAAGTAATGTAATCATTTTAGGGCATTCTAAAAAATGCCAAGGTCTTATCAAATTATTTAAAAAGCTTTAAAGGATTTCAACTAATTTTTAACAATTTGAAAGAATTTAGGATATCTAAAAAGATTTAAGAAATTTTTAATATATTTCGATCATTTGAAGGGATTTCTATAGATTTTAAATATTTTAGGTAATTATTAAAAGTTTGAAAGAGTTTTCGAATTATTTAAAAAGTTTCAAAGGATTTCGAAATATTTCGAGGAATTTATAAGATTTTAGGATATTGAAAAAAATTCTAAGAAAGTTCAAACATATTGGTAAAACTGGAAGGAATTCTAAAGGATTTTAAAGATTTTAAAGAATTTTTAAAAATTCTGAACAATTTTTGAGATATTCAAAAGTGTTTAAACAATCTCAAGATGCTTTAAAGCACTGGAAATATTTTAGGGAATTTCAAAAAGTTTCACTGAATTTAAATAGGCTTTACTAATTTGAAGGCTTTCCAAGGGATTTTAAATTTTTAGTAAATTATACAAAATTCCCAAGAATTCTTAAGATTTTTAGGGTTTGTTACATCCCAAAATTTCACAATTTTCATGTAAGCCTAAAAGTAGGCGCAAACCTACCTTATTTCACGTAACAGCTGATTTGGTGGCAGCGGTGGGATTGTCACTTTTGTTTAAATTCATTATTTTTACTAATAAAATTTAACTTTTGTGTAATTTTAAGATAGATATTTCATCGTCAATTCATTATTTAAACTCGAAATTTCTCAAATAAAATACAACATTGAGAAAATTCCAAGTAAAAGGAATAAAAAAGGTACCACCTAATTAATTCGGAAAATTTGAACCCTTTTGGTAATTTACATCCTTTCATTTGGTCCTAATAAATTCTTAAATTCAAAATGTGGCATGAAAACAGGTTACAATGCACCACATCTTTTAATTGCATTCATCATTCAAATTTCTCAGATTCTAGGAAAAACAAGTTAACTCCATTATGAATGATCTAAACAAACTTTTTGGAGAAAGACTTCAGTTTTTTCTTCTCTTTTTTCCACCGTCGATATGAATTAAAAAATTTAAAAAAAACACTAAGAAATTTGTAAAAAAGAGATAAGAATTTATTGATAATCTAAAAAATATTAAAGAACCAAAAACGCATTCTTTAGTTTCTCTTGACGTTGTCTCTATGTTATATAATATCCCATTAGATTTGGCTTTGGATTGCATAGAAGAAAAATGACATTTACATTGTAACTTAAAAAAAATTTCAAAAAACTGTCAGAGTGCCTGATGGGATTAATAAAGATGCAGTAATATATTATAGTAACAAATAAAAGTTACCTATTAATATTTCAAAAACCTGATAGGGATTTTTTTTCGCAATAACACATCAAGAAAGCACTAAGAGGAAATTATTCTAAATTTCGTGGTCACGTCACGCATTAGTTGCAGCGGTCTAACCTTTACCGCTTTTTCTACTGTGTAATGAACGAGGCACTCGAGGCCAGTAATTTCTGCGATTATATTTCGTCGTCTCGTTCTTCTAGATCAAATTTGTAGTCATACCCTTTCTGCTTGATTTGATCACAGTTTTAAAGCTATGTTAAAAGGAAAAAATTTCCCGCCAGCCGCTCGGTTTCCCTTGGCGCTGGCTCTGCGCATCCGGTACCTCATTTTATTCTTCTGTGCGATCTGAACACGTTATCTTCTCCAGATTTTTCTCCAGTGTTTTATTATTTCGTCTAGTTTTGTAAGATGGGAAGTCGTTATAGTAACGATTCGGATACTAGTGTAGCGAGTAAAAGAAAGCGCTGTAGACAAAGGTCGCTGAGTATAGAAAATCGTCCTAAAAAAATCGCTATCCTAGCGTGGAGGGCGTCATCCGCGTTCAAGTAGTTCGACTTATTCTGTGAGTAGTGTTGTTTCCTATAGAGATGATTACAGTAAAATGCGTTATGCCAGCAATTCACGAAGCCGCAGCCTGTCTTACGATCAAGATCGTAACAAATATGTCCGCAAAGACCGTGCATATCTCGATACAAATTATTCGAGTAAAATTAGACATTATGGCGACCATAGATCTCGCAATAGCGATGAGCGTAAAGTCGGTTCGCATGAAAAACGGAAAGATCGTTTACGTCAGTAACGTAAATATCATCTCCGTCACGAACGCAAAGATAGTTTCCGTGATATTAGGTACTCTAATTCAAGAATTCTCGAGACTGATCATAAAGAATTTTCAGTAGAGGGCAGCAGATCCTCTCGCCATGGTTCACCAGAGGAGTTCCAAGGTGGAGATGTTCAGCTTAATAAGAGCACTGTTTAAATTTTAGGAGACGACCCGTCAGAGAAACAGGTTATATCTGCAAAAGTTCATAACGACCTAACGAAAAGATGGACAGAAGTCTTACAGAAAGGATTAAGCAAAGAAGCTATGGACGAATTACTCAAAAAGTAGTCTTTTCCAAAATATTTCAAAGCAATCCGTCCACCGACTATTAATCCAGAGTTTAAACATATGATTGGTGAATCAGGTACTAAGAAAGATGGATTTCAAGTTGTTGCTTAGAATAAATTAGGTACGGCGATATACGCTATCAGTCTCGCCCTATCTACGATGTTTAATAAGGGAGGGGGTGGAGGAAGTAACCTCACTTTTATGTCTTATTTAAGCGACGCAAGAAGAATTCTTTCCGATGTTCACCACAACGTTTCGTTGATTAGTCGTGCTTTCATTACACCTAAGGTGAACCAAATGGTAAAAGATATTACTGAGGAATTACCAATCGACAAAGTTCTTTTTGAAGGGGATCTTTCGACTCGTATAGGTCCGCAAAACCTGTTCAGGTTTCTCAACGAAAGAAGATTTTTTCGAATTCTGGCTAGAAGCCATCTTTAAATTCCAAAAGCCCGGCCAGGGGAGGTTACAGGAACCAGAACAGGGTCAGCAGGACGGGCCGAGGAGAGGATACAGAGGGGCCTACCAATACCGTCGTCAATATTAAAGGTAAGGGAAACAGCTGATCGAATAAAATTTTTTCAGGATGCGCGGAGAGGGTTGATAAGTGATAATGTTATCCTTGAATATGTAACAGGTTACAAAATAAAATTTCTCAAGAAGGGTTTTCAAAGAAATAAGCCTGTTCCTGTAAAAACAGGATCCGAGTTCTATCAGTTCAAATTAGTTATTGATAAACTCATTGCCAAGGGCAGGATCAGGGAATGTCAACCCTCCAAAGGTCAAGTCATTTCGTCTCACTTTTTAGTAGACAAGCCAAATGGGCAAAAAAGATTGATTCTAAATTTAAAGAAATTAAAAGCATTTATAGGGTCATCCTATTTTAAATTAGAAGAACACAAAACAGTGATTAACTTATTACCCCGAATAGTTGCATGGCTTCTGTAGATTTTAAAGACGCTTAAATGTCGTTACCAAATTGCAGACGAGTGCAACAAATTTTTGCGTTTTGAATTTGACAAGACCCTCTATGAGCTCAACTATTTGCCTTTTGGCTTTTGCACCACGCCATTTGTCTTTACAAAATTAATGAGATTCGTAGTCCAGGTTTAGAGAAGCGAGGGTTTTTTATCTGTAGTCTATTTAGATAATATTTTGATGATAGGAAAAACTGAAAAACTTTGCCATTGAAACGTTTTACGTACAGCGGAATTGCTGAAATCTCTTGGGTTTTTATTAAATATTGAGAAGTCCTCTTTAAATCCTTCACATCAGTGTAAATTTTTAGGGCTCCTTAATAACAGCGAAAAATTCATAGTTGAGTTGCCACAGAAAAAGAGTATAAAGATACTAAACTTAGCTGAAAACTTTATTGCTAAGAATGAATGTAAAATAAGAGATTTCACTTAATGTATTGGAATTTTGGTTTCAGCATGCCCAGGAGTAAAATATGGTTGGCTTTCTACAAAATCAATGTAACGACAAAAATTTCTATCTTTAAAGATTTTTTATGATAATTTTGAGGCTAGAATGCAGATATCTGATGATGTGAAAAATGATTTAGATTGGTGGATTAAGAATGTCTCGAGAATCAGTAATCCGATTCGAAATTCAAGTTTTCAGATAGAAATATTCTCAGATGCTTCTCCAACCTAATGGGGTGCATGTTGCAATAGTCAAAAAACACATGGCTGGTGGAATTAAAGGAATAAATGGAGTGTATTACTTTACTGGAATTGAAGGCGGCCTTTAACTTATGGATCTTTGCTTAATACATAAAATCCAAGAATAATTCAGTAGCAGATAGAGAATCGCGCAGTCTAGCAACGAAAACTGAATGGGAGATACACGATCAGGTGTTTAGTTTAATTAAAGAAAAATTTGTTGAATTTAAGATTGAATTGTTTGCAACTAGTATAAATAAAAAATGTGACAAATTCATTTCGTGATATAAAGATCCAGAATCTTTAAAAGTCTATGCATTTACGGAACCATGGTCACAATTTTATTTTCACCCGTTTCCTCGCTTCTCATTGATTTTACGAGCAATACGAAAAATTATAGATGAAAAAGCAGAGGGACTGTTAGTAGTACCTCTCTGGCCAACTCAAGTTTGGTATCCACTATTTTTAGAATTGCTGGTGGAGGAACCTCTGTACTTGGGTCCTTAGGTAGACTTACTCACATCTCCTTTCAGAGAAGTCCATCCGTTCGCCAGCCACCTTACCCTGGTGGCAGGCAGGTTATCGGGGCGGCTTTCCGTCAAAAAGGGGCTCCAGAAGTTGCCATACCGCTCATGATAGACTCTCTAACTACATCAACGATTCAGCAATATGAGACGCCACTACTATTATGGTGGTACCATTGCACTAAGAAGCAAATCTCACCGTTCGATGCGACAGCGGCAGAAATTATGATATTTTTATCCGGAGTTTTTATGCACATTGGCTCTTGCGGTACCCTTAACTCGTACAGATCTGCGATATCGCTTATTTCATTATCAGAAGTTGGTTCCAATCCGTTAATGAAACGGTTCTTTAAAGGTGTTTCAGTAGCAAGACTACAAGCACCTCATTATAACTACACTTGGGATCCACAGATCGTTCCTAATTTTCTAAAAAATCTATATCCAAATAAGGATTTGTCTATTGAGCATTTAACGCATAAATTACTGATGTTCTTAGCTTTGGTACCTTTACAACGAGTACAAACATTATCAAAGATATTAGTTGGAAATATTCACTTTTTTAAGGACGTCATTTAAATTAAAATCTCGGATAGGTTAAAGATCTCGAAAAATTTTTTGTGATCTTGGAAATGTCAAAAATGAAGGTCTAATGTCTGAGAAATCACCAGATGCACTTTTCCTCAATTTTCCTGGTTTTTCGGGGTAAGCAAACGTTCCAGGTGCTTCTTAAAAGTCGATGAAATGTTAACGTGTCCATCACCTTGACCATTATGACCTACAGGTCTAAGGCAAATCAGAAAGAAAGCAACTGTTCGTTTCTCAGACATTTGACCTTTATTTTTTTCCTTTCCAAGGTCACAAAAACCACTTTACAACAGACTATTTTTGACTTGCAATTTCCCGATTTTTTCAATCCGCACTCAAAAATAAGAGTTCTCATTTAAGAAAAAGATCGAACCTCTGGTTGACCTTGAAGATTGACCTCCAGGTCAAAATTGATGGTAAATTTAAAATTTACCCCTCAGTCCTGGCCAACCATTGTCGGAACCATTTCTTCGTAGATAATGTATTTTATAAGAATAAAATTTCAATTTGATTTGTTTTTTAGACTTTTAACAAAATTTTTTAATTAGATAAAAGTTCCAAAAGTTGGATCATTTTCTAATTATGCAATTTTTGTTTTTTAAGAGATGCGTAAGTATAAAGTGTTGTTTTTTTAAATTTAAGCAACATTTACAAATTATCTTGATACATTTTTTCAATTGGACACAAATTATCGAGCGCAAAGCGCTAGTTTTGTAATAAGAATGTAATCGTCAAAGGCGTAGGTGATTTGAGAATCTTCTTTAAAAATAAATTTATAGAAATTCATTTGCAATTTAAGGCTGTAACTCTTCAGAACTTCAAATCACATTTTTCGAATGTTGCTAAAATTATCATAAAGTTTCTAAAAAGTTAACATCGAAAGAAACAAAATTTTCCATCGAGACTGAATGGACTTGAATGCCAAATCCGATTTTTGCATAAAAATTATTAATATTGCTAAAACTATCATAAAGTTCTTCATTAAAAAAATTAACATACAAAAAATTAATTTTTTATTTTGATCATTTATTTATTAAATTTGTTTATAATGTTACCAATAATACTTCCTAGAAGAAATACTTTAATCATTATATTAGTTTATCTATCAAAAAATGGAAACCTAAATTTGAAAATTGGGCTCGAGTAATCCCTTAGAATGTTATCTTGAAGCAAAAATGTCTTTTTTCCCCTTCTTTCTCCTGATTAGGTAATTAGCTACTTACATAATATTATTGAAGTATTCGATTAAAAATAGTTAATATTTATAGTTTTTGTGTATCTTATCTATGTTAATCATAAAATAAATTCTTGACAAAACGTTTATTTAAAGAATGATTTTTTTATTTCCTTGTTATAGATAATTGCATACAAAATCAGGATTAAAAAAGACGATATTTCCCTGATTTCTTGTCCTTATTCCTACTCTGACTACTACTGGATTCCGGACTCTGATTCTGATTATTATCATTAGTATTATGCTCTAGATGTTGATTAATCGCTTGATTATTATAATCGCTACTCCATATATTATAATTATTATTCCATAGTTGATAATCCCCTTGATTATGATGAGGCGTTTGATTATCCTGAATCACTAGATTAGGTTGATTCAATTGATTATGTTCAGCCGAAGGATTTTTGTTACTCAATATTTTCGCTAAAGCATCTCTTTGGATTTCCTTAAGTAGGAGTTGCTTTGGCTTAATTTCTCTACATTGTCCATCTAAAACCAGTTGCTTTGGTAGTGGCAGCACAGCACATTTATATGCTTGATTGTATGATACAATGCAGTACACTGTGAAGGAAAAATTTTTTTGTTAATTTAATATTTTAATAATAATATTTTTTTGTTTGAAAGAGCAAGCCTTCTAAAATTAAGGGGCCAAGCATCGACAACTCTCATTTGGTTATTGTGAAGTCCCTTTTGTTAAAGCTCATTCGGCTTTAACGGACACATTCTCGTTTAATATTTAAATAAAAATTACAAAAACTTATTTTGTCTTATGGGAAATACGCGTTAAATATCTTGCGGCTTGTGAAAAGTCTAAATATTATGTACTTACTTTCAGCCAGTTCTGACGAACGGAAATAATGTTCCTTTTTTTTTGCACTCAGGTATGTACACTTGAAACGGAAGCCCTGATCTTGCCTATCCGATTCTTGAATGCAGGTTTCTGTTAATGAATTTAATAAATCAAAAGGTTAGTTATGAAAATAAATTTAATGGCTAAAATTTGAGCACAATAAAAATATATTTTTTTAATGAAAAACAGCTTAATATAAACAAGAAAGATAAATTCTCAACTAAAAATGTAATAATTGATATTTCTAAGCAAAAGTTCGGCTTTTGCTTAAAAAAATTTATTGAAACAGCATTATATACAGAAAAACTGAATCGAGATAATTTCGAGAGAAATGCAATTTTTTTTTCAATCGGACAATTCCTTTCTTAATGAAAATTGTAGAACTATAAAAATTAATGTCATTGTTTAATAAATTGTTTCAACGAAAATAAGCATCGAGATATGCGTGTTTCTATTTGTTTAATACGACCATGAGTTTAAAAAAATTAATTACACAAGATTCAAATACTTATCCACAGGCAATTAGCATATGTAGCCTAAGCAACAAATTCCGTGATTGTTAATCAAATAATTTTGAAACAAAAATCAACATCGAGCTGTTTTCCGAGACGAATCTTGAGTTTTTTTAAAATTTTTTTTAAACGACTGTTATTTTTTGTAAATCAATTACAGAACTTTCAAATTTATATACACTGTCGGTCAATTAGTATTGCCCACTCTAGAGCGATTTTGAAAGGACTCGACTTATTACCATTATTTATTATATTTTTTGTAATACTATTTAAAAAAATGTAATTTTTCAAATTAGAATTTTTAATTGTATACACTTATTTCAGGAGTAAAAACAAATTTTTTTATCTCCTTTTTATTAAATCTGCGGAATTAAGTTCAAAATGGCATACGTTTTCTTGTGAACAATAAAATATGACAAAAAAGTGTTTTGTGTTTTTAATAAAAAAAACGTAATTTGTAAATACTTTTTTTGTACTCCACGAGATTTGCTAGGTCTTGTCTACTTATTTAAAACTGCGTTGAATTTATTTCAATCCTTTAATTTTTGAAAAAGATATAAAACTTTAAATTTCTTGAATTTCTTGCGAACAATAAAATATGACAAAAAAGTGTTTAATTTTTTAAACATAAAATACGTAATTTTTCAATATTTTTTTTGTACTCTACAAGATTTGATAGTTCTTGCCTGACAATTCAAAACTGCGTTGAGTTTTTTCTATTTCATCAAGTTTTGAAAAAGATATAAAACTTTGAATTTCTTGAATTTCTTGTGAACAATAAAATATGACAAAAAAGTGTTTTGTGTTTTTAATATAAGATACGTAATTTTTCAATATTTTTGTTGTACTCTACAAGATTTGATAGGTCTTGCCTGACAATTCAAAACTGCGTTGAGTTTTATTTATTTCATCAAGTTTTGAAAAAGATATAAAACTTTGAATTTCTTGAATTTCTTGTGAACAATAAAATATGACAAAAA
>JAAAKG020055723.1:0-18123 GCA_010014905.2 Druon quercuslanigerum | reverse complement strand
AATTTCCCGCTCTTTCGATTGCCGTTGTCAAAAATAGGGGTTCCTATTTAAAAAAACAAAATTGACCTTGAAATAACTTTCAAGAAGTTCAAGGTCAAATTCAAGATCACCACTGGATTCCTCGTTAAAAGTTACCCTGTGTTTTAAAGGGATATTAAAGATTTTCAGGGATCTCGTAAGATTTCAAAACATTTTACCAAATTTTAAGGGTATTAAACAATTTAAAGGATTGCTACAGATTTTAAACGATTACAAGAGATATTTACGTTATATTAAATGTTTTGGGGGTTTAAAGGAGTTTTAGAGGGTTTTAAAGGACTTCAAGTAAAACCGAAGTATATTTTAGAATTTTAAAGCATATCAGGGATTTTAAGGGATTACAAGAGATTTCTGTATAAATTTAAGGTTGCAAAGTATGTAATTAATTCCAGAATATCTTTTCATGAATTAAAGAAGAAAACAATTGTTCAAACAAATCAAAATTGTTTAAATAACTTCCGAAATTGTAAGCAAATAAATATAACCCTTAAGCTTTTTTAATTGTGTCATTAATTCAATAAAATGCTACCTTTCCTCGATTTAGATGTAAAAAAATCATTCTAGTAATAAATGTTTAAAAAATTGTAAAATACATGATACAAAAAATAGTGCTCTTGAAATTAATCAATCTAATTGTTTATCCCGAATTAAACTCCAAATGCTTGGTTATTTTTCACTTTTTGAGATAACTTCCGGGCACAATGCAAGGGAGTCACTGGGTATATAGAATGAAATTTATCAACAAGTATGCAAGGCACAAGTTTATATTTTATACCAATTTAAAAAAATGGGGAATTTCTCTTTCCGGAAATCGAACCCTGAAAAGGCCTTACGTAATTAATGGACGCTGTCTATAACTATTCATTCCTTTTTTCTTACGCTCTCTAATCTTCATTGGAATATTATTAAATTTTTAATGTGCTTTCGAAGTTCAAAATTAAAGTTTACAATATCTTAATTTTACAAATCTAAATTTTTTCTTTATTTTCGGTGTGGTATCGCAAACATATAGCAAGTCGGTTGCCCTCCTCTTACAATCGTATTTGACGCGACCGCGACCCTTCACTCACACCAACTAATCCCACTTACCCCCAGGAAATAAGTGATGGATTTAAAAGCCACTCGTCAAAGAGTATAACTTCTTCTAGCCTACAATAATATTTTTTGTAATTTCAGACAATGATCGGGTGGAAATTTATTGAAAACAAGATTTTTGGAGTGATTTTTGTATGTAAATATTAAAAAGTGGTGAGTACAAGTCTATTATGTTTTTTATTTCTTTTCTGGGCATAAGAAAATATCTATTGCAGACCGGATTTGAACCGGGAACGCCACTGTACATTCACGGACGTTTATCGATTACGCCATCGTGGATCTGATAAATTATTTCTTATTTCTTCTATATCACATAGCGAAGCGGTTCTGCATTTTCACCGTATTAATTAATTATATTCTAATCTGCTTAAAGTTCCGGAAACTGAATTATGTACTTTAAAAAATTGTCTGAACGAATAGTATAGTAACGTATAGTGGCTTTCTTGGTTCAAATCCGGGATGAGGTAGTTTTTTTTGTTCCTTCAAAAAAATTATAGACCACTAATCGACGATATTTATTATTTATCATAAAAAATTAATTAATTTACCTTGATTAACAAAATGACATCATTCTTTAATTTTTCTATTTAAAAAATTATATTGAATTATAACACGAGATAAAAAAGCAGAACGATAAAATTTTTAATTTAATTTTTTATAACCGATCGTGACTTCCATTGTTGTTTTGTGCAATTAATTATTACTGGCAGTACCTATAACAGTTATGGGACAGTAACTTTTTTAATTAAACTCTGAAATTTCATCTCATTCGTTAAATTTTTTTTGTAAAAATGAAGAGACATTATTCAATTAATTATCCGAGTCATTTTAGCTTACAAACGCTATTTTAATTTCATTATTGATATTGAAGGTAAATTTTTAGAAGGATCTTTAAAGTAATAAATAAATTTGTGTTAACGAATGTCAGATATTAGGATAACATAAATTGCTTAATTATAAAAAATGTACAATGCTAAAATTTAAAATCTCATTGGGGAGGGACCACCCTACGATAGATAATGAATCTACAGTAGAGAATCATGAATTTAAAATACTAATGCATATTAAGGAATTAATTTATTGTGATAAATACTCGGGGCACTACATACATTAATTAATTTAACTTGAAAATAATTATTTTTGGTATATTTTTGCTTTAAATTGATAATTATATACTGCAGGTTCTTTATCTAATGTAGGGTGGTCTCCCCTAACTAATTAAATTTTTATTTAAAAATAAAATTCTGATTGAAATATACTGCTTTAAAAAAATTCATACATAAATTATTCTTGTAGAAAGACATATATATTATTTTAGAGGGAATGATTTCTATTTATTAGTTCTAAAAACCGTTATCCTCTTCTATTAGTATTTACGCCTCTGCAGTGAAATCTTGTTAGTCGAAGAACTGATTGTAAGTGTATTATCGTACACAGGGTGACCAAAAATTCAATACCTAAACGGATGACAGTTTTATTTTAACAGAATAATTACTTTTATAAAGCTTTTAAAGATATAAAAAAATTTTTATATATATATAAGTATCTATCATATAACCTTATCTAACAGAAAAAAGTTAATAGCAATTCAAAAATTAATAATATTTTTTTTTGTGATTGATAAAATTTGGATTAAAAATTAATTCAATTTAAGTTCCTAGGAACTAGTATTAACGGACTTTTTAAACTATTTTCTATGGAAAGATTTCAAAATGAAGATTTAGAACGCTTTTCTAAAATGAATTTTAAACTCCTATAAAAAACTACTTTCATATAAAAATATTACTAATTAAAAAAAACTACAAATAATCTAGTTAAAAAAATAGATTTTATATTGTTTATTTAAAAAGCAATGTTTAAAGTGTTAAAATTTAAATTTTTACAATTTTACCCATCCCATCTTGTACATTTCAGTGTATTCTTTGTCATGTATCGTATAACCTTTAATTTTGTCAACTTTTCAATGTCGTTTATCATGCTTAAAGTGGAAATTTGTTGATAAAATTGAGATTGAGAGGCCTATTTCACCCTCTTTTTTCATTATAAAGCTTTCAGGAAATATTATTTATTTTACTGAAAACAGTTTCATCTATTAGAAAATAAAATTCAACGAATACTTGCCCTGAAATTACAAAATAATTTTTCCGAAGAATGAAAATATCAATAAATGCTTGTAGAACTGAGACTTTTTCTGCCTTACTTTTTGTATTTAATTTTTAAAAAACATTTTTTACTCACAAAGTAATACATAATTTCCTTAAAGGGCCTAGGGGGTAAGCATGCAAAAGTTACCCTGGCACGTAAGACTAATCAGAAAAGAAAATTATGAAATTTTTTAAACAAAATATAAGGTCAATAAAAAGGTTGAACAATTTTGTAACCTTTTTTTGAGGTTATGTTTTAGAGATACACCTCTGCTTTTTTTTAAATACACTTATTGTCTAGTTTAACATATATTTCACCCAAATTGTTCATAGGGGTACTTAATAGCTTAAAAAAAACAAAATCTTGCGCGGGGTGCTGTCCGTGTATGTAGCGCAGCTTGTGATTCCTACCCGGCTTGTGTTATACTATTATTCAGATTACGTTATTCACTTGTTTCTAGGTGATTGTCAAATATTTACCATCATCATACTGTCCGTCAGTACACTAACTTTCTGATTCCGCGATTCACTTGTTTCGAACAGATCGTCAAATATTCTCATGGAATCCTGATGCCTGCCACGATACAACTTTATGGATCCGCTATTCACTTGTTTTGAGATGGTTTTCAAATGTTCTTATTGCGTCTTACAGCTAGCTGCACTCTAACTTTCTGAGTCCGTTATTCACTTGTTTCGATCTGATTGTCAAATTTTTTCGCTACATCTTAATGATTGTCAGTACACTAACTTTTTGATTCCGCGATTCACTTGATTCGAACAGATCTTTAAATATTCTCATGGAATCCTGATGCCTGCCACGATACAACTTCATGAATCCGCTATTTATTTGTTTTGAGATTGTTTTCAAATGTATTCATTGCATCTTACAGCTAGCTGCACACTAACTTTTTGAGTCCGTTATTCACTTGTTTCGATCTGATTGTCAAATTTTTTCGCCACATCTTAATGATTGTCAGTACACTAACTTTCTCATTCCGTGATTCACTTGTTTCTAACAGATCGTCAAATATTCTCATGGAATCCTGATGCCTGCCACGATACAACTTTCTGGATCCACTATTCACTTGTTTTAATATGGTTGTTAAATGTTTTCATTGCATCTTACAGCTAGCTGCACACTAACTTTCTGAGTCCGTTATTCACTTGTTTCGATCCAATTGTCAAATTTTTTCGCCACATCTTAATGATTGTCAGTACACTAACTTTCTCATTCCGTGATTCACTTGTTTCGAACAGATCGTCAAATATTCTCATGGCAACTTGCTGCCTGCCACGATACTTACTTTCTGGATTCGTTATTCACTTGCTTCTAACAAAACTTGATTATCATCTGTGAGCAGTAATAATTGTTCTACATACTTGTGCTTTCAAATACCCCATTTTTTGATTAAAAAATGTTTCAAACAAAAATTAAGCTGAAATGTGCTGGCTGCGATGCTTTCTTGATCAAAAAAAGGCAAAAAAGCTAATAAAAAATGCAACTAAAGTAAATGATTTTTCTTTTTTATTAAACCGCGTAATATTTTATAATGACATTTTATGCCAAAATTGTCTACTCTCTATTTATAAAAAAATCTCAGTAGTGTCTCTAATTCTGACGAGGAGATTCCCTATCCTTCCGACAATGACTGAATAGAGAATGATCGAACGTTTGAAATTAACCTTAAATCAAATGATGAAATTCCTGATATTGAACGCATTTAACTTCCTATTCAGCGAACTGCTGCAACTCACAAATACGAGGTTTGATAAAAAATAACGAGACTTTTCAAAATTTCCTGGGCCGTATTTGTCGGTTTGGCAATTTTTTTTTGTTGTGTTGCTGCACTTGTCTGGATATTGTATGTGCATTAGTAGCCATATTGCATGTTTACTCTGCCATCAGCTGGCACTGCTGGCAGTAAAGTTATACATGTTTTGGTTTGCTCAGCGATTTTTCACTTTCGGAAAAAATGGATTAGAGAATATGCATCAAGTTTCGTTACAAAAATGCAATAAAGTACAGTAATGTTTTTTAAATATTAAAAATTCTTTTGGTGACTCGGCTAAGAGCCGAGCAAGAGTTTTCGAGTTGTATGAATGTTTTAAAAATGGACTGGAAGAAGTTGAAGATGACGAGCGCCCTGGATGTTCTCGCACATCGGTAACGGACGATACCGTCGAGAAAGTGGAAAAAATGATTATGAACGATTGTCGAATTGCTATTAAAGAGGTAGTTGAGGATGTCGGTATATCTTTACGACTCATTTTAAGCATTTTTTACGGATTTTTTACACATGAAACGTGTGGCAGCATAATTTTTCCCAAAACTTCTAAATTTCGCCCAAAAGCAATATCGCCATGACATCGCTCAGGATTTACTAAATTAAATGAATAACGACCCTGCATTGCTCTATCAAACCATTACAGGTAATTAATTATGGGTTTGCGGATATGACATCGAAACTAAGGCTCAATCATCCACCTGGCAGCATTCAACGTCACCAAGAGCGAAAAAATCAAGACAAGTTCGATCAAACGTGAAGGATTTGCTCAGTATGTGTTTCGACTTCAACGGTTTAGTACATTATGAATTTTTAGTTAAAGGTCAAACGGTTAATAAAAAATATTATGTAGAAGTTTTACGTCGTTTGCGGGAAGCAATTCGAAGAAACGACCAATTTTGCGGCAAAATCAGTCAGGGTGACTGCACCAGGATAATGGAATCTGCTCATGCCTCAATGCTTGTTCGTAAGTTTTTGGCCAAACACAATATCATATTGATGCCACAACCGTATTCAACGGACATGGCCTCTTGCGACTTTTTCATATTCCCAAAGACGAAGAAATCCATGAAAGGAAGACGTTTTGACGACATCGATGAGTTAAAAGCATAAACGCTGAAGCAGCTGAATGCCATATCGAAAAGTAAATTTCAAAAGTGCTTAGAAGATTGTAAAACGCGCTGGCATAAGTACATTATATCCGAGGTGGACTACATTGAAAGGGAAAAATTGATATTCACGAATAAATAAATTTTATTGACAGAAAATAAAAAGTCTCGTTATTGTTTTATCACACCTCGTATTGTTGTATCTGCTTCTCTACGATGAATTTAACTACAATTCCTAAAAAAGCTCAAGTGCAGTCTTACATTAAGAAGAAAATATACATACCACTAAGAAATCGATGCTGTCCAGCTCATATAATCAAAAATCGTATATTTGCTGAAGATCTTGGTCTCTTGAAGGAGCATTCTAACACATCAGGTATCACTGCATTAGAAATGTCCAAAGTAATGAAAAACCTTTCTATAATGTGTGCTTCAAGTTTATTCGATAAAGTAGGTGAATATAGTATTTCCGAAAAACAATTAGAAGTACTTACAGGGTGAAATTGAGAACAACTCAATTCTCTTGAAGAGATTTTGATGTCGATCCGAAATAGCCAATCCCGTTCAGTGACTCAAGCACTCGTAGTCTTTTTGTTCAAATTGCGTACTGGAAACTCTAATGAAATGCTTTCTTTTATCTTACAGTTATAAAATGAACATGATGTATCCGAATATGCTGCCAGTGTAATGAAATCTTTTGAAAATGACGACATCGAAGATGAATTATTTTTAATTTGTGACAAAACTTACGTAAATTTTTGAAGGAAGGTTATATTTTTGTTCTCGATCGCGATTTTCGAAATATAAAAGAAAAATTAAAGCAAGAGAATTTTAAAGTTTTAATGTCTGCTTTGAAAGGAAAAAGGAAACAACTGTCCACGGAGGAATCCGACGAATCTCGTTTTGTCACCAAAATTCGGTGGGGAGTGGAATCTGTGCACGGCGTACTCAAACAAAAATATCACCTTTTGGATCAAAAAATTGATAAAAAAACTGATACCAAAAATTGGATCATACTTCAGATTCGCGTCTTTCCTCAGTAATACATTAGGGAAAAGACTTCAATCTGATTTAGACACTTTTGATGATATTTTGCAAAAAATACATAGTCAAAGAAATGTGCAGAATACTTTGGCTACTGAGGTACAAGAAAAATGATGGATTCGTCGGAAACTTCTTTTTAAAAGTGTCACATCAGACGATATTTTAGATTTTCCGGAAATGACTGAAGGAGATTTAAAAATCTTGCTCACTGAAACGTACCAAGTTGCTCAAGCTGTCTCATATTTGGCGAAAATGGCTGATGCAGAATGTAAACTTTTATTTTTGGTTGAAACCTTTTTTAATCAAAGAATAAGGTATTTTAAAGCACAAGTATGTAGTATACTTATTACTGCTGACAGATGATAATCAAGTCATGGCAGGTAACAAGGTGCTATGAGAATATTTGAGTCTGTTCGAAACAAGTGATTTGGAAAAAGAAACTTAATTTTTCTTTTAGGAAAATATCTTTCCAATTATATTCGAGAAGTTAATAGGTAAATTAAAAATTTTAAAGAGAATTTAAGATTTAAAAATTGGAAAATATTTGTATCCGACTTATTGGTGTTTTATATCCCAAGAAGGAAAGTATCGGTAGTAAGACAAAATGAGGGTTGTTGAGTAAGAAAAGTGAGGGGAATCAGGGGCGGGGAATCAGTGTATATGAAGAGAAAATAATGGTAGGGTAGTCGGAGAAGTGAGGAGAAATGAGGGGTAGAAAAGTGAGGCGGAATTGGAAAGGGAAGGTAAGGGAAATCAGGGGGAGTATTATCCCTCTTTTTAAGGGTTTCATAGTGGCTGCGAGAAATTCTTATAGTTTCGGTTGGGTGCCCGTCCATTTGTCCGTCCACCGTACCTTTTCCAAACAAGGGAAGTGATGATAAGTAAGGGAGAATTATTAGAAGGGAAGTAGTGTCACTGAGATAGAATTAACGCAGGGGAATCAAGTGACTGAAAGTAGGGGATATTAGTGGAGTGGAATTAAGGTCAGTTAAGAAAAAGGAGTGGAAGAGAAGTAGAAGAAGTTAAGGGCATTCAAGGAATGAATGTAGGGGAAGTAAGGGAAAAAAGGGAGGGCAGTGAGGGTGGAGAAGTATGGGAATGTAGATTTTCTAGAGGAGGGGAGAATTGAACGACTTAATTGAAGTCTTTGAAGGCCATGGCACCCTTCTTGGTACACTCGTAAGAACAATAAAGTAAATTTAAGTGCAAAAAAACTTTAATAACCTTCATGACAAAATACAGTTTTCTGTCCGTCTGTCGTAATTTTTTTTCACGAATTTTCACGAAAGGGAAATGATGGAAACTCCTAACCCGTAATTCGTAAGGGGCGGTGAAATAGGGGAAATAAGTAAAGAAGATGTACGGGAAGTAAAGGGTGATGAAGGGTACGAAAGTAGGGACGTGAGAGGAAATGAGAATAGGAGAAGTTGAGCGAAAATTAGCGAGGGGAAGCAGGAGGTTTAAACAAAAGAGAGGACAATAATTTTTTTTAGTGTAAATCACTTTAATAGCATAAGAAAAAATATTCCTGAAAGAAAAGTTAGTGCAAGAACATTAAGGTTGGAAATGATTAAGGCTATCCGCACCTCCATGGCGAACTCTATTTTTTTCAAAAATCAGGCAAAAATGGGGGCTTGTTTTCTCACTAAAAGATAGAGACTTTTTACTGAAAGTTTTATAAAGATCGAAAAAAGAGCTTTTGCTGAAGCACCCTAATAGGTAATCTTCTTCAGGCAGCTTTTACGATTGATTTTAAAGACACCCCTTGTAGATCCAACATGAACGCATACGCAGACGCAACAAAGCCAATACAATTGACAATATCTAGACGAGCACATGTGTAGACTTACTCTCACGATGAAAAAAAAATATAGGGCTTAATCAGCTAGTCGATAAGCAAATTGGCTTAGAGGCACCGACCAAGGATGGTCTGTAGAAAAGTGAACCCCGCGTTGTCCGGTTGCTCGATTGTCTTGTCATCGCTTAAAACACAAGTGCAAAATAATTCATAGTGAAATAAAATACCGGGCTTTGTTTAGAAAAAACGTGTTAAAAAATCGATCAAGGAGGCGTGAGGGTTGCGTCAAACTGGCGCCAACGTCAGACCTCAACGCCGGATGGTCGGAGGATTCGGAGGAAGAAACAAAAACTAAAGGAATTCGTCAGGATCACCAGATGAAAGTAATAAAATTTTCTGATTTTAACTTATAATCGAAAAATTTATTACTTCTTTACATATTTATTTATAAAATGTCCACTAAGATTATATATATATATATATAAACAATGTATTGTTTACCTAACAATTTTCTACGCTCTAATGACTGCTTAGTGAAAAGAAGTTTGATAAACAAGTTATCAAATAGAGTTATTACCAGTCAAACTAATAAAAAATATCAGCGATAATAGTAACTATGTTTATAAATAGCCTACATGGCAAAATATTTAAATTTGAATTTTCGTCAGATTTAATTACATTTAATTACAGGAAATATTGATCAATATGAAAAATTCGAAATGGGAAACAATTTAAATTTATTTTGGCTTTCAATTTAAATTTTATTTATTGGTCGAAATAGTTATATTTATGATAAACATGGAAATTATTATATTACTACTAATTATTAAAAAATAAACTTTAGGTTTATAAATATCTATAACAATTCCATCGATTAAAGAAAATGATAATTTGATATGCCCTCAAAATTAAATATTTTTCTACAAAATATCTTCAAAATGTTTCAGTGCAAGAAACATTTTATTCCACGTGTCTGTGCCAAAATTTCGAATTTATTCTTCAAAATTGTTTATAAGAACTTCAATTTTTATATTATGCACTTATATTATGTTTAGAAATACTTACAGCCATTCAGATAATCAAAGGGAACCGAAATCTAGAAAAACCTAAAATATTTTACCAGAAAAACTGTTTATAGTTATGGTTATTTTTAAATTTTAAATGATTTTTTTTTGTTTATTGTCATACTCATAATAATGTGAAGCAGTTTAAGCAAAAAGAAATTTTTTCCCATATTAACCTCAATTTCCAATTTGTTTACGAAATTTGTTTATGACAACATTAAGTTGATCAATAAGTCATTTTGTCCGTACATTGGGTGAACATTTTTCAAATGATCAAATAAATAAGACAAAGTTACGACTGTAAAGCTATTCAAAATTTAATTTACCTTAATTTTAACTGAAAAAATTAATATTTGGACCATAATTGAATGCTTTAGACTTTTTTGAACGAAAAAATTCTATTTCCTCCTACTTTTATCAGTTACTGGAATCCGCAGGCTACTTTCTGATTTCATTTTTTTAAGCTGTATCTCTTCTTACGATAATTCATACGATAATTTCCGTATAAATAGTCCCGTTTCTAAGTCTCGGTCGGGGATTAAAAAAAATATTAAGATTGTTCAGATTATGAACATTTTTTAAATAAATGAAGTTTAAATTTTTTAATAAATCAAAAATTCAAGCGCTATTTTTCATATTCAACATGTATTTTTCAAAAATCTGTAAAAGCATACCAACTGACAGGTAACGAAATTTTGTTGCAATTAACCACTCATATTGTTTTCATTTTTGAGTTGAAAGCTTCCGATTTTGTTAACAATATTATACAAAGTTTTACACTAGGTGCTTTTTAAGTAGAAAATTGTTAAAAGGCATGAAAGTTGTAATATTTTTATGTATTATTTGTTTTTCGAAAACTCTTACTTCTGCAAATTTTCTTTTATAATTCATTCATAATTTTTTTTATTATTCTTTTCCAATTTCTCATTAGTCGCGTCACATTGGTGAACGATTAACTCGTTCCCTCTGTTCGAATCAAATTTTTCTCGACACAAGGCAACAAAATCTGCCCCTGAAGTTCGACTGAGGAAGAGATATTTACCAATATCGAAGATCAATGAGAGAACCATAGTTTTGAAGACTTTGTGTGGACCAGACAACGCAGTAGCCCTTTTCTCTGGGACCAGAAAAGTCGAGGGAAGAGGATATATGCGATAGAATGTACAGTTGATCGGTAAGGAAAAAACATTTTTGATTCTATTTTATTTTAGACCTTCGAGTCGTTTTTTTTTTAATTTAAGAAACATAAAATAGTTTTTCAAAATTCTAATATTTTTCAAAAAATTAATCTTCAGCAATGGATTGGGTTTTTGTTTCAAAATTGGTACAGTTTTTTAGTTACCTGTTCAAACATGGTTTAAAATTTCCAAAAAATTGCGAATAATATTCATTAGGAAAATCAGCATTTTCAAATCGACTCAAGTAAGTTTTTTTTCACCAAAGTCATTCTTTTTTTGGTTCAAATTTATAAAATAGGTGTCAAGTGAATCCAAATACATTTTACATACATTTAAAACTTTTTGGTAATGACCCTGAAATAGTTAAAATATTGTTTCGTTTACGTTTTGAATTCAACTTTGATAAAGAATTTCTAAATTATTTCATGTTGATTAATCATTAATTTTGTAAATTAAAATTGTTAAAAACCACACAATTTAAAATGTCTTTCATTGTTACTATCTAATGTTAAAATTTGTTTAATGCAAACAAATATATATTACTGTTTTGAAACATAAAAATAATTTCATGTTTTATAGAAAAATAAAAAAAATTTAATTATTAAATGTTTATTGATAAACACTAAGTTTCCTTACATTTTACAGGCATGAGGCAGCACTCTCTGATTATCATATGCTGTTTTCTGTACACCTTGTTTGACATGGCTGCTTTGCACTTTCCGTAAGTAAACAAACTAAAATAAACTATCCTTAGTGGTGTTACACAATGTACCAAATTTAAGCCGATTAGGGGCTGTTAAAAATTACGTCACACAGCCATAAGGGAGGACAGGAAAGTGGGTTTGTAGCGAATCGTGACGAAGAGGGGGGAGTGGTTAACACAGAATGTCATATCACACTTGGAAAATATAAATGTGAATACAATTTTTTTTAAATGTTTAAAAAATGAAAATTAGTAACATTATTTAACAAGTAAGGCATCTAAATAAATATTTCACACTATCCGCAATTATGCTTATCTCTTTTTCAAAGAATGCATTTTTTTACGCGTTTTAAAAAACTTTCACTTTTTCCCCTTTTCCTTCATTTGACTATTAATTGTTCTAACTTAAAATTTAACTAGTTCGTTAATGGTTAAAAATTGAACTTTTTTAGTTAAAAATTTAAAAATTTGATCAGAAATTTATGGTTTTTGTTGTAAATTGGCCCCATTGGTAAAATATTTATTTCCTCGGATAAAAATTCAATCAATTGCTTGAAAAATGAACTATTTACCTGAATCCACTTTCAGGTGAAAATTCAAATGCTTTCTAGGTAATTCGTTCTTATAGCTAAAGACATCAAGTATTTTGTTTAAAATTCTTAAATTATTTAGTTAAAAAATATCTTTTTGTTGCAAATTCAACAGCTTCGACTGTCCTACTAAAAATTCGTTATTTTTGTTGTTGTTAAAAATCAATTTTTCCGATTTCAAATAAAACTATCCTATTTTTGTTTAAATATTAAACTGTTTTCCAGAGAAATTACCCTATTAGATTAAACATTTAGTAACTTTTAGTTAAAATCCTTTGTCTCTCTTGATTAAAAAATGTCTTCTTTTTGCAAAATTTACTCTTTTGGTAGAAAAGTTACATTTTTGATTGAAATAAATTAATTATTAAAAAAATTAAATTAATTAATTAATACATATTTTCTTAACTTTATATTTCGATTTAAATTAATTTGTTATGGTTAAGGAGTTTACTATTTTGTAGTTAATTTTTTGTTTGATAATCAATTTTTTCAACTGGATATTAAATTACTGCATTTTTGGCTGAAAATTCATATTGGAGTTTAAAATTAGACAAGTTGGTTAAAAATTTAAGTTTTTTCTTAAAAATTTATAATTGGGTTGTAAATTTTACTGTTTTATACAGAATTCACCTTCTTGGTTTGAACATTCAACTATTTGTTATAAATTCTATTCTTTTGCAAAAAATTAAGTATTTTAACTTTAAATGTAACTATTATTAAATTTTTGGTTAAGAATTTATAGTTTTGCGTTAAAAATTCAACTATTGATTATTTCATTGAGTGTCTATTTTTTTTAATTCTACTGTTATTCATTTTTGTATTCAAAAAATTCTACTTTTTGATTCAAAGTTGAACTTCTTTTTTAAAAATCCATTTTTTTGTTTAGGATTCATGAATTTAGTTGAAAATTTAACTATTACTTCGAAAAAACAAGTATTTTGTTCAAAGTTGAACCATTTTGTTCAAATTACATTTTTTGTCAAACTTTATTAACTTTTTTGGAAAAAAATTCTTCCTATTTTATTGAAAATTTAACAGTCTGCTTAGAAATTTGACTTTTGGATATAAAAATTCAACCATTTGATTAAATATGAACCTTTTGTTCGTTGAATTTTAATCCTTTTGCTTAAAAATTCGAAAATTTGGTTGAACATTCATCTTTGTACGTTAACAATTTGTCACTTTTACTCGAAGGTGTAACTATTTAATTTTAAATCGAACAGTTTGGTTGCTAATTACGTTATTTTTGAAAAATTTACTATTGGATTGAAAATTGATCTTTTCAGGTCTCAAATTCTACTATTTTATTGAAATTTCAATGATTTTTTGCTAAAAATTCCTCTTTTTGAAATGATTATAAATATTTTCAAAATTGAATGAAGACTATTTTCTGTCAGAAAAGTTCCTGGTTAAAAATTCAACTATCTTCTAAAAAATGTATTTCTTTGTCTTAAAAATTTGACCCATTCTTTAAAAATTCAACTGTTTGTACTTGCAGTTATTTATTGTTTGTTTGAAAATTCAAACATTTAATTCAAAAAAATATTTGTTGTTACAGATTCAATCACTTTCTTTAAAAAATTATATTTTTTTTGTAAATTCAACTGACTTGTTCAAAATTCCTATTTTTATACTGAAAATTCTTTTTTTGGAAAAGCTCGTGGTTTCAAAAATCAACTGTTTTCTAAAAAATCCATTTTTTTAGCTTCAAGATTTGACTAATTGGTTAAAAATTCAACTGTTTGTATTCGAAGATACCTATTTTTGGTTTGAACATTCTTCCATACTTTCTTCAAAATGTTATATATTTTAACTTGAATTATTAAACATTTAATATTAGATAGAATATGGTAATAAACAATTTTTTATTCGAAAGAATTTTGCTCCCCTTTTTTCGTTAAAAATGACCCTATTTCCCTTATTTTTAAAGCTAGCTTTTTTGGTTTTTAAGTTTGTTCAAATACGATAATTATGTGTTTATTTTTATATTTAAGGAATTTATCAAATTAAGTTGAAGTAGAAAATTTTATCTAAATTTTGAGTTATGATCTGTAGTGAAGAAGAGTAGGGTTGGAGAAAGTTTTAAAAATAGCGTGACGTAGTTTTTCAATTGCCCCTTAGAATTAAATGCAAATATGATGAATGTTTATGAATAAAGTATCAAAGACAGAACAATTATATATAGTTTATACATAGTGGAAAAAATTATATATTATTTTTATTTATTTTATGCAAAAAATGTATAAAACAAATGAAAATTATATATAATGTTTCCGTGTTTCAGCGACAAAGTATGTGAGGCTGTCCTTTCCACAGAGGTTGAAGATTGGCATGTTAAAGTCGATAGTCTCTCGTCTCGTACAATTCGACTTTCGGCCAGAAAACGCGGGTACCGGTTTTTTCCGAAGATTGAAAGGTAAAGCATTAATTCTGGCTTGCATAATTCAATTACTCTCTCATTAAAATATCGCATACTTCTCAATTGCAAATAAAAAAATTGATTTATGAACAATTTTGTACCGTTTCGAAAAATTTAGGAATGAAAACTAAAAACTTGAAATATCAGCAATCCAGAATTAAAAGCATATTTCAAATTCTGTTGTGTATGCAGGCTTCGGACTGAACACACTATTAACACTGTTTGACACTTTTTTAAACGATGATACTTTTTTGGAACTATTTCGAAAAAAATAAACAAAAAAACTATTTTTCAACATTTTTTGATAATGTAAATCGAAACATACCAGAAAATGGTCAGAATAGCTAATTAGGGTCATAAATAAATTACGTATATTTTTTTCTGAAATTTTATGTTTGCCCAAGTAATTTTTTCGTGAATTTATTGAGGAGTTAAGGACAAATTTCGAAGAAAAATTATAATCCTTACCAAGATAAAACTCATTTACAATAAAACAGTTACATTTTTAACCAAAAATATGAAAATCCTACAAATGAAAGATTAATTTTCAACGTAGAATATTCATTTTTTACCAGAAATATAGAATTTTTAACAAGTTACATAAATTTCCAAGCAAGAAGATTAATTCTTTACCAAAAATATGAAATTTCAACAAATTATATAAATGTGCAACTTAAGAGTAATAAAAATAATGTAATTAGGAAAACAACTCTTTTACAAAACAATCTAATTATTCACCAAATAGTTAAGTTTTAACCAAATTCTTCAGAATTCTAGACAAGAAGGCTAATTTCCCAGAAAGCAGTTGAATTTTTTACTCCTGAATATGAGTTTTCAGGCCAAAATATATTTGAATAATTTTTAGTTTATATTCTTTTCATTTCTAAAACTTTTTAAACTAATTATTTTAATTGTTAACTATAAAAAAATTCTGATCAAAAATAAAGTTATCACTTTTTTATTCAAGAGAATTAATTATGGATTTAAAAAAATGAGTTTTCTACAAAATGGTATGATTTTGCACCAAATAATTGAATTTTCTACCTAACTGATGAATTTCCAAGCCATACAAAAAAAATTTCTATAAACCAACTGAATTTTCAACCCGATAATATAAATTTGTTACAACAAATAAATTTGTCTACCAATCAGTTGAATTAAAAAAAATGAATAAATTTTTTTAAAAACGTGTTAGTAAAGAAAGAAAGAAAATATGTTGGTCGGGAAAGAAAAATAATAAATCAAATTATTAAATTTTCCAGCCAAAAAACTTAATTTTTAACAAAACAATTGAGGTTTCAACCAAGAAGAATTCCTTTTCAACAAAATTAATGAAATTGCAACAATATCATTCAATTTAAAACCAAATAATACAATTTTTATCCAAAAAAGATGAGTTCTTAACAAAAGTTTAATAGTAGCCATTTTATTGGAGTCAATTAATTCAATTTGCATTTAATTGGAAAAAAGAAAAGTTGAGAAAAATGAGACAAAGACTATAAAGCCTGCGATAAATAAATAGGATTTTTTAATCATTCATAGCCTCATGGATACCATTTTAAATCAACATTTAAGTTCGCTATTATTATATTTTAAATATTGTGTCAGAAAGCTGGACATTTTTCTGAAAAAAATATTTTATTTTTAATTGTACACATCTCGATTTCAGACTCTACACTTTTCATTTTGCATAGCACATAAATTTAATATTTGAAAAATTTCATGACGCGTACCGGGTTTCTACGGAGGTCGAATTGGACAATAACAAGAAGTACGCGTACGGTCATTAAGTATTTGCAGTGCACGCCTACTTCTTTTCACACAAAATCTTCCTTTGTTTCTAATTCAACTATTATTACGAAAAAATAATTTTAAATAATAATGACCACGATGTTCCGCCTAGGGTAATAATATATTTATCGTGAGCTTCGCGCTCGATGATGTATTTACCTTCAGTTGCAGCATTAAAACTTTATTTGCAGCTACCCCTAAAAATGTATATTATTGGGAGCGTGCATTAATTTTTAAGGATTTTTAAAAATAAAATTGCGGGTTTATTTAAAAAAACATCTTACCAGTTGATCATTCAAAGTATTGTCCATCACTAGCCCCTACTTTCTCCCATCTTTCTGGCAGCATAAGGATACCACGTGGAAAAATCGATTCGTCTTTTGAAGCTAACCACGAATCGGCCCACTTTTTGAATCTCCATAAGAAGTGAATTGTTGCTCAAACTAACCATAAGTATGGATCGGAAGAGGTGGTAATCAGACGACACGATATCTGAAGAATACGGTGGGCCGAGCGTTGTCATGAAGAAAAATAACTGTTAGTCCAGGCAATCTGCATTTTTTCAAAAGTTAAAGTACAGCCTCGATTTTATTTTTAAAATATGTTTCAATACTGGCGTTGATCAAAACCTCGCCTTAATAACCCGCGATTCTTTCGGCAACATTGTTTAAATAATTCAAATATATTTTAAAAATCGTTTTTTCACTCTGGCTATACTGGATATTATTAGGAAGAATCGGTATTACACCCATTCTTAACTCTTAAAAATCCTCGTCGAATGAGACGTCGCACGTTACAATTGGCGAATTCACTAATTAGTTATTAGCAAAAAACTATTAAAAAACGCTATTTTTTCATGAATTTATTTTGTGTCGTACTAAAGAAATAAAAGATGTTAAATTATTGCAAACTGTCCGCTGTGATGATACAAATATCCATGATTTTTTTCGATCCAACATTTTTGACAGGTTATGAATAATCGGTTTTTGACAAAAAAAACGGTTAGATGACAAATGTTATAAAGACATGAAGAAACGTCGTACAAAATTCTGAAACATATCATTCAATTTCTTTAGACTTGCACTTTCAAAATATTGGATTAAAAGTCGTCAATTTTATACGTGTGTCTAAAACTCAATAACTTCTCCGAATTTCTTCATAGCGATTTGTAACACTAACCTTTGTATAGCTGCCACTTTTCTCTACAACTTAAAAAAAAATGGGCGTGCTAGCTCCATTAGGAGCCAAGTTAGCTTTTTTTTTTAGTTATAAACTTGGAGAAACCGGCCTTTTTTAAATTTACAGTTAAAGAGTCAAGCTTTATTATCCACTACTTGAAAATGCGAATATTACTTGAGTTTACCT
>JAAAKG020055722.1:0-42457 GCA_010014905.2 Druon quercuslanigerum | reverse complement strand
AAGGTCTAAAAACACTACATGAAGATAAAGGAGACGGGGGGGGGGGGGGGGGGGGGGTGTTGAATTTCCAGGAAAAAGCGTTATGTATTTTTTCAACGACCCTTTAAATCTTCAAAAAATCTTTTTAAATATTCACTTTATATACATTTTTTAAATTAAAAAATTAATTAAAATTTACCCGGGAATCTTTAAAAAA
This sequence comes from Druon quercuslanigerum, assembly GCA_010014905.2. Lineage (NCBI taxonomy): Eukaryota > Metazoa > Arthropoda > Insecta > Hymenoptera > Cynipidae > Druon > Druon quercuslanigerum. Next base: position 42,261 of record JAAAKG020055722.1, on the reverse strand, counting down.
TTTGCTTGAAGGTCTTTAAAAAATTTAAAAATTTAATTTTTATGTCTTCAAAAATCTACATTTTACTTTAAATTTTTTGAAATCTTCGAATTTTTAAATATTTAGGAATTTTGTCAACACTTACTTTTTCAAAAAATTATCAAAATGTTTGAAAAATCTTTTAAAATAAAAAAAACTGTTTTTTTTTAAGTCTTCCAGATCTTTTTTTTACATTTTTAGAAATCATTTTAAATGTTATTTTTCTAAAATAAAAAAAAGTTAACAAGTAAACTATAGACTACAAAATTTGTATTGCTTAACAGATTTGGTAACATTTGAAGAAGTTTCCTGAATTGGGAGAGGGGTACCTAGAAATGTAATGCTTAGGGGCGCATTTTTCCTTAAAGCGGCACTGATCATTGAGCATTATTCTTTGAGGTTTCTAATATTGCACAGTAACGCAAAAATCGTTCTATGTAATTAAAAAAATTATATTTTTGAACAATCAAAATGCCTAGTAATGAAATTTATTTTTCACGTGCCTGTTCACGTGGCCACACTCGACCTGTCACTTTCGTAAAACATAACCTAAAAAAATTCGTGTCTTCAAAAAGGAGAAAGGTGTACGTTCTTACTCGAGCCTATATTCTTGAAATTGCAGAAAAAATACAGTTTATGAAAAAAAGAAGAAAGACTGTTAAATACAGTTTTTGCTTTAGTTTAAAAAAGCAGGAAAATATATTGTGGAATCAAAGGGAAAGATGGAAGGAGTTTGGTGCGCGTCGACGAAGCGCAGTGAACCAGGACCCACTCCCCTTTGGAGCAGTTGTGTCAGGATCATCATCTTAGTGCCGTGTCTCTTTTCTGTGTCGAGAACTCTCTAGTTTTCGTGGAGATTTGTCTTGAAATTTTAATACCTCTAACAGCCGTCTGTCGTCGAAAATCGATCAAACTCAGGTAGTCAGGTGCTGTGAAAACCTGGCCAGTTTCGTGTTGGCTTGTGTTCTGCTAGTGCTATACATATACAGCGAATGGCGGCTGTCAAATGCTGGGAAGCTGTCTTGGGTGAAATAGTTTTGGAGTTTCTCGTGAATTTTTCAAAAATCCATCCTTCCAGTTGAGAGATTCTCAGATAGGAGGGGACCTGCAATCTATGGTTTCCAGTTTATACCTGGTGATAGGAACTACTTTTATGACATCCGGAAAAGAAACCATGGGGTAAGCAAATATGGGAATGGTACTCGCCTCCTTTTATTAGCTATGTGTATGAAAACCAATCTTACTTTTGTGTCTATAAATAATCGGGAAATTCTACCCCAGTGTCACTAACTTCTAGATATTTCTTCTGCGATCAATTATGTCCGGGTTTTAACAAAGCTGAACGTTTATTTTAAGACTCGAGTCGATTGGAGCAGTGATCTGTAAAACTGCATTTGCTTTTTTTGATGCTTTTTGCGTGCAGTGTAGGTGCAAAACTAGTCGATTGTGATTATTTTCTTTTCATTTACGCTCCACGCACTTGTATATACTGGGAACGATCTTTCAGAATGTTTATTAATCATTTTAATGACCGAGGGAAAAAAACCGGCTATAATTTTCTTATGCACATGCATGCACTCGACTATGAGGAATAGAGTTAATTATCCATTTGAGGAACTACTCTGCGTAGACAACTTTCAAGTACATGAATGAATACACTCTTATGCGAGGCATAAACGGCAATTGTATTTATTTTCTACCCTATTTTCTTCAGTATTCAACAGCTCATACATTTGTGCGCTTTCCCATTAGCAGTAATGCTTCTTCTTCGGGTATGGAACAGTGCAAAGTTGGGTGGTAACCTGTTATATGTAACTAAGTTACTAAAGTGTTTCGTTGCTTATTTGTAACTTTTATCAGGGTCACTTCATTACAGAGTTGGGTAAGTTGAATTTTCAGGGTGGCCGCTGGACCGGGAGATTTATGAGACCGGAAAAAGGCAGTAATTTATTTTTTGTCCGGGAATTTTATAAATTTTTAGAAAAAATATCTGTTCCAATGTGTTTTCAACCGCTTTTAAAAATAATTCGTTAAATTTGTATCTTTTTCAATCATGATATCATTCAGTTTAGAATGCTTATTTCGAAAACCTTTCACTTTAAAAATGGTCAATTTTAGATTTTAATTTTTAAGCGTGCATTTTAATTTAAAGAATTTTAGCATGCAGTTTTAAAGATTTAAACAATAAAAAATTAGAAGCGTTCGTAATCTAAGAGTTTGGGTAATAAACCAGTAAATCAGTTCAAAATTTAGGAATTAATAGATTTTAACGTTAAACATTAAACTGTTTCAATTGTAAAGTCTTAGTTACCATAACCATAACTACAAAATAATATATTCATAATTAAAGGCTTTTATTAAACTAAAAATGTTGGTTTAGTCTAAAATTTGAAAATTTTGAATTAAACAAAAAAACAATGGCCTAACATTCATAAATACTTGATTGCTGGCTATAAAAAATTTGATTCTTAACCAATTAGTTGAATTTTTTACCTCAAGATGTAAATCTTCTATTAATAAAAAAAACGAAACGGTAAATTTTCATTTGCAAAATACAAATTTTCAATAAAATACTTGAACCCTCCACATAATTTTTGTTACCAAAAGAGCTGAATTATTTTTTCAGCCAAATATTTAAATTTAATGTCAAAATAATTAAATTTTTAAAACATTTTGTTACCAAAATAAACAAATCTTGGGACGAAAAAGTTGACTTTTGAACCAAGAAAGAAAGTTGAACTACTTTGTTAAAAATTCAGTTGTTTGGTTGAAGATTCATAATTTTAGTTGAAAATTCATCCCTTTGGTTGAAAATTAAACTATTTTGGTTTTAAATTTGTTTTTTTTTTTTGTTAGAAACTCAACTCTTTTGTTGAAAAATGAACTATTTGGTTTAAAATAAAAGTTTGGGTTGAAAGTTAATATTTTTTGTATGAAAATTCAACCATTTGGTTGAAAATTCTTTTATTTTGTTAAAAATATAACTATTTTGCTAGAAAGTCAAACAGTTTAGCTGAAAAGTAACTTTTTTTTGTTGAAAATCCATCCTTCTGTTTAAAAATTTAACTCTTGTTTAAAAGTATTCTTTTTGGTTTGAAAATTCATTTCTCCCGGTAAAAAATTGCATCTTTTTGGATTAAAAATACAAATTTTTTGTTGAAAAATGTAACGGAAAAATCTTTCTCGGTTGTAAATGCAACTCTTTCTGTAAAAAAATTCATCCATTTTGTTGAAAATGCAATATCTTTACGTGGAATGTTAGGAATTTATTGTACTTGCAGTTTTGAACATTCAAATTAACAAAATATGTTTTCACAATCCTGTTTCATCCATAAATATTTACGATTGCGAACAATATATGTGACGAAATTTTATTGTTCTTGCAGGTAATTATTCGCATTGAAAAATTATAATTTAAAGAATATTGACCATTTTAACAACTTTAGGTTATATTCAAATTCATTAAAAAGATTTCGCAGATTTTCGAAGGATTTCAAAACATTCGAGAATATTTAAAGATATTTTAGTGAATCTTTAGTTATTTCATGGCCTATGGAAAGGATTTTAAAGGATTTCATGGAATTTTTATGGATTTCAATAAATTTTAGAATACTCTAAAAGATGTAAACAAATTTTAACGATTCTGACAATTTTTCAATGTGTTTTAAAATATTTCACGAGATGTTGCAATACTTTTAAAGAGATTAAGTGATTCCAAAAGATTTCAAGAGATTTCTGGAATTCCGAAAATATTTTAAGTATTGTCGCGAATATTTCAAAGTATTTGAAGTGATTGACTTATTTGATACTTTTTGCTAACTTATTTTACCTTGATAAGTATGCTGCATGATTCCTGAAACGTAAGTAAATATGTTCTTTTATTGTGATTTGATAATAATAAAAATAAAAAAATATGAAATGAATACAAAAAGAGCAGGGAGGGGATTTGTTTGGTTGAAATTTCTAGGGATTGCATAAGATTTGAAATTTATTATAAAGGATTTCCAATAATTTTTAACTTTTTCAAAGGGTTTGAACATATGTTAAGCTCTTTCATAGGGCTTCAGAAAAATGTATATGATTTCATGAGATTTGAGAAGATTTCAAGACATTTAAAAAAAATTTTAAAGGTTTAAAAACGTTTCAAAATATTTTAAGAGTTTTATTTCCCTTTTATTTTTTTTATTTTCTATTTTATTTACCTTTATTCTGTACTACGACATTTTTTACGTACTGCTCTATTTTAAGTATTAAATTAAAATTTATGAGTAAAGTGCTTACTTAATTAAAAGTACGTATTTTTAGCTAATTGAACCCTTTTCCATGCAATACAAACCAGTACTTAAAATGTGGAAATATTCAATAATCGCGCACTTAACGCACGTGTGTTTAGGATAGTTAAAAAAATCGGTTTCATTAAAGTTTGCCACCGACTTTTTAGTCTATTTTTTAAAATTTGTTTATTATCAATTTTCAAAGAATTTTCTTTACGTTTTTTTTTATTATATTACCCTTTATTGTTTAGTTCCTAGTTTCAAATTTAAGCTTCAGAATTTATCATTTTAAGTAAAACGTTAAAAATAATAATTTTATTTCCATATTAAAGCATTAAAAATTCCACAATTTCAAATCAAAATGATAATTAGGCCATTTTAAATCGAGAATAAACTTCAATGGTGGTTTTCGCTCTTTTTTTCTCTTTTGATATACATTTGTCTCCAATGAGTCGGAAATGATGATTTTGACTAGTGATCTTTTTTATGTTCTGACTGTTGAAGAAAATATTTTATCAGAAAGTAGATTTCATTTCGATCTTAAAATATTTAAAAAAAGAGACACTAAGCTCAAGATCCGCTACAATATGCTACGAATTGCCTATGAATACCATTCATTTTTACCTTAATTTATCGAAAAATGTCTTTTATGTTTAGTTAGAATCGACCGCACATTTTTTCGGAATCAATAAAAAAAAGTGGTAAAAGTATAAAATTATTCATGAATTTCAGGGAACAGCCGATTTTCACGTGCAAAGCGCACGTGTTTCATATTGATCCAAAGACAAAAAGATCATGGGTGTCAGCATCCACAGCTGCAGTGTCTGTTTCATTCTTTTATGATTCGACCAGAAGTTTGTACAGAATCATATCTGTAGATGGAACAAAGGTAATCTGCAATGCCAAAATTTAATTGATTAAATGATGAATTACACAATCTTTAAGAACTTATTTTTTTATAATCACTTCAATCGGTATTTTTAATTGCATTTTTAGGCAGTAATTAACAGTACTGTTACACCCAACATGGCATTTACCAAAACTTCCCAAAAATTTGGCCAATGGTCAGATGCAAGAGCAAACACTGTTTACGGTTTGGGTTTTTCATCCGAAGCCGAATTAGCAAAAGTTAGTATATTCGAATAAAGTACTTTCAATCAAACTATATTTCAGCACAGTATTTTTCTCTTTTATTATTTTATTTTTATTTGGTCCTTGACATTTTTGAATTACAGTTCATTGAAAAGTTTCACGAAGTTAAAGAAGCTACGAAACTGGCCGGAAGTAAACTCCAGTCGAATAGCTCGTCCGTTACACCAGCTACTAGTGCCAACGTTAGTCCAATTACATCTCGATCCGGTATGACTTCCGCAGACCAAGATTTGATTGACCCACCAAATTCCTCGATGATGAATTCCAATATGTCGGCTTCAAATAATCAAAACTCGAATGCCAACATGATTTCCGGTCAGAATAACGTGTCTTCCATCAGCAGTAGTCCACTGCCTGGAGGCATTTGTCAAATTAGCAATGAGGAACTTAAAAACGCAATTCACTCGAGATCGCAAAGTATTTCTCAACAGAGCACCGAGAGTCCTCAGCATCAGGGAAAATCTCAGCACTGTTCATCTCAAAGTAACCAGTCTAGCGAAATGCAGCTGAAGTATGAAAATGATAGGTTGAAACTTGCACTTGCACAGAGTTCTGCTAACGCTAAAAAATGGGAGGTAGGTCACATTGCTTTTTTATTCTGAATTTTTCTTTCAAAAAAGGTTACTCAGAGGCTGGGATACCACACACTCGCTTAAGTCACTTTTTAATGCGAGTCACTATAGCAGAGTGTCTACGAAGGTGTCCTAAAAAAACAGAATGTTCTTTTTTTTATGACGCACTCCCTAAACTTGTTCTATTTGGTCAAAAAATAAATGCATATTTCAAGCCAAAAACACAAATTATTCTGCAAAACAATAGAATTTCTTAATCCTAAAATGTGTTTGTTTAAAATTTTGAACAAAAGAAGAGATTAATTTCTAAAAAAAGTCACATCTTTAAACGAAAAAGATAAAATTTCTACGGAGAAAGATGAATTTTGAGACGAAAGAGACGAGTTTTTAACAAAAGATTTTCATTTTCAACCAAAAGAATTTTTTCAGATAAAGAAACTAAATTGTTGTAATTTCAATCCAGAAAGACGAATTTTCTCCAAAAGTTTGAATTTTCAACGAAAACGTTAATTTGCTCCCAAACAGTTTAATTTTTTGCCCAATTGTTAATTTTGTTGAGTTAAGAATTTGAATTTGCTACCAAGTAATTGATTTTTCAATAAGAATTTTTCTTTTCAACCAAATAGTTACATTTTCTAACAAACTGTTAAAATTTGAAATCTAAAAGGCGTATAAATTTGACCAAAAAAGTTGAATTTTCAATTCAAAAATATTAGTTTTCAATAAAAAAGTTAATTTTCTACAAAATAGTTCAATTTTCTAACAAACAAATGAAAACTTCCACCGGAAAATATAAATTGTTATCAAAAAGTTCATTTTCAAGCAAAAAATAATTGAAGTTTTTAACAATTTGTTACAAATTTCATGCCTTAAGACGAATATATTGTACAAAAAGTTGAATTTGCATCCCGAAGGTATAAATTTTAAATAAAAAGGTATTTTTCTTACAAGTATTGACTTTTCAATCAAACTGTTGAAATCTTAAGTCAAAAATGCGAAGTTTCCATCAAAAATCATATGTGGAAAAATGTGGAAATACTTTGAAATGTCATGGAATTTTTTTCAGGATTTGAGTGGATATCTCTCATAGTCACTTTTTCAAAGAAAAAGGCCACTTTAGTCACTTTAATCGATCTTGTGTGAGATTTTATTTATAAAAAAGACAATTTAATTAATCTGTGTATGAACTCTACAGTTAATAATTGATAAATAATCATTTTTGGTTAAAACTCTTATTATTCGCTGGAAAATGTAATTACTTGATTGGAAATTTACCTTTCTTATTGAAGTCATATTTTATGGACCAAAATTCAACTGTTTTGTTGAACATCAACCTTCCTTGTTAGAAAAGCGACTTTTTTTGGCTGAAAATTTAACTTGTGAAAATTCAATTGTCTCCTAAAAAAATGGTCTTTTTTGCTTTAAAAAAAAAACTGTCGGTTTGAACATGTTCTTGGTTGCAGTTAAATTCAACTATTTGATTAAAAATTAATTATTCTGAGCTGAGAATGATCTTTTTTGTTAAAAAATTATCTTATTAGGATTAAAATTCAAATTATTGTGAAAAGTTTCGACTTTAGAGCTTGAAAATTCTACTTTTTTGGTAAAACTTCCTCTTTTTTCGGTTGAAAATGCATGTTTTTTGGTTCAAAATGCTATTTGTTAAAAAAATTCAGCTGTATTGGTTGAAAATGACCTTCTTGTCGAAAATACATCACTTTTCTGCTAAAAATTTCATTTTTTTAAAGAATGCAACTGATTGGTTTACAATTAACAATCTGTTTTGGTTGAGGATTGAACTATATTGTTAAAAACTAATTTTTTTGGTTGCAGATTCATAATTTAAGTTGGAAATTCATCTCTTTTCTTTAAATTCCGTCTTTTGTTTGTTTGAAATTTCGTTTTTTATTGTGTTAAAAAATGTATCTTTTTTCAGTAGAAGCTTCAGTTGTTAAATTGAAAATTCACGAATTTTGTTGAGAATTCAACTTTTTCGGTAGAAAATTAATTAATAATTAAAAAATTATTTAATAAAATTAAATTTTAGTAAAAATCTATCTCTTTTGGTTGAAAGTTGAACTAGTTTCTTTAAAAGCAATTTTGTTGTTGGAGGCTCAACATGTTTGTTTAAAATTCCTCTCTTTATTTGGAACTTTAACTATTTTTTTTGAGCATTTAAAAAAATATAATTTTGCTTTCATTGAAAATTTAAATATTCCATTTTTGGTTGAAAATTAATTTTTTTTTTATAGAAAATTCAACTATTTGCTTGAGAATTCATCTATTTCTTTGAAATTGCAATATTTCTTTTAGAAGAGTCAGGTATTTAGAGCATTCCATATTAAATGTATTAGGTACCTTTACTGTTTTTATTTAAAAGAATTTATTCCACTGCAATTTCCCTATTTTCCTGAAAAATCACATTATTTACCCTGTCTTGAAAGCATTTTAGGCTGTGGAGTCACTATTTCTTTACGTTCTGTTTCAAAATATTTTGTAACTTATTCGCTGATTGTCTAAAATAACATGTCTACTATTTATTGTACATAAATATATACTTAAAAATAATCCTAAAGGTTAATATATACAAAAATTAATTTAAAATACTATAAATTCATATATTCTGTATTATTTTCGATCCGACTAGGCCTCGGACTGTACATTTTCGACTTTCTGAAGTAAAATATTTCAAAAATGTACCGTTTTAATTTGTAGCACTTACGGGTTGAATATTTTTTATTTGAAAATTTCCGCAATCTAATAATTTCATATCCAATTATTAAAAAGTGGAAAAATTGGTATTTTAATCGTATGGTTTCAGTTTTATTTCCAATAAAAGCCTTAGTTGTCGATATATTTTGAATTAAATATTGTTCGAAATATAATTACCTCTAATTTAAAGAGTTTTTAAAATCAGCAATTTCATTTAATCGCACTCAAGGGTAAAAAATATCAAATTAGAAGCGTTGAAAATTAAAAAAGAATATTAATTAAAAATCCGAGCTTCATTAACGTTAACATATTTCTCAAATATAGAGTATAACTTAGTGGGACGACGGTCGTGGGGGCTAAAGCGCAGGCTTTGGACCCACTCTGTCGGCTTGAGGGTTCGATTGCCGTCTCGCACTCTGGTTCTCTAAGTACTTAAGTCTGTTGCTCTTGGTGGTTCGGAACCCACCTTAAACTGTAGGTCCCCTTCTCACCACCAAGTAAGTGTATGGGAGGTGTATAAAGGATAGGGAAGAAGGTACAAGAAAAATTTAAACCCTTAGGGGACACATTAGAAGCTTCCATCAACTGGAGTATACCTTTAGATTAATTAATGAACTATTTTATCTGATGAATTATTTTTTAAATTCTAGGCTTTTCAAAGATGAATTTATTTTTTCTGCAGGTCGAGTTGACTACTCTAAAAACGAATAATGCTAGATTGACTAGTGCTCTCCAAGAATCAACAGCTAATGTCGACGAGTGGAAGAGGCAGTTGCAGCTTTACAAGGAGGAAAATGCCCGAGTAAAGGCAAAGTACGCGGATCTTGAAGCTGGCAAGATTGCAGAAGGCAATGTAGAAGCTCTAAGGTTACGAGTGGAAGCCTTAGAAAATGAACTGAGAACAAGAAACGATGAGATCAAAGCGCTCACTATGGCAACCAAAACCAAAGACTATATGGTGCGTACGTTTTTTATTTAGAGAATTTTAAAATGTAGTTTTAAAGACTCATCAAATTAGAAAATTAATAGCGTTTGAAATCTACAATTTTGGATAAAAGAACCTTTTCCGTTGATCAAATATAAATATAAATTGTAATGATTTTGAAAATTAAACTATAAAGTAAAGACTAGCAAGTGAATAATAATTGATTTTATGAGACGATTCGCAATCTGTTCAAAATATAAGAATTTCCAGATTTTTACTTTAAAAATTAAAATTTTGCAATTGGAAGGTCTTATTGGTTAAGCAAATATAAACAGCCAATTGAAACTTTATATGGTAATTTTAATTTTAAAATAACTTCAAAATAATATATTCATAACTAAAAACTTTTATTAAATTAAAAATATTTCTTCAGTCTAAAATTTGATATTTTGTGATTTAAGATAAATAAGTAGAAGGTCTGAAAAGATTCACATTTAACTTAAATTTTGAAATCATTTCAAATAGTTTAAAGGAAGTGTCTGCATAAACCTTCAAAATCCGACTATTCGTGCCGAATTTCGATTTAAATTGCCCACGGTTTAATTTAAAACGAAATGTAGATTTTTGCAGCTTAAAAAGAACGTAGAAGCTTCCTTAAGATTTACAAAAGGCTTCAAAAAAGATTTAAAAATATTTTCTTACAGTTGATAGGAAAACGTTTAAAGCGAATATTAAACAAGATTTTAAAATAGTTCCAAAATTGTCACAAATGAAGCTGGAAGATTAATAGGAAATTTTTTTATTTAATATAAAATTTGAATAAATTTTAAACAACCTTTTGATGTTTTTAGATTTTGAAATAAAATTTTGAAGCTTTTTATGGATTTTAAAACAATTCAAAATAATAGAATTTAACTTTAAATTTAAGAAGTGTTTAGTTTACAAAAAATTTAATCGTTTCATTTTTAATATTTCTTGCTGAGTGAAAAATGTTTGCAAACCGAGAAATGACTAGGAGTCTTTTTAAGTGATTAAAACGGCCACCCTTTCTCGTAGAAAATCAATTTTTTTTTGGTTAAAAATGCAACGTTTTAGTTAAAAATTATAATCTGCTTTAGTTGAGGATTCAAGTATTTTGTTGATAATTGTTCTGTTTTGGTTAAATTCAACTGTTTTTTATTCTATCTTTTGCTAAAAATTGATCTTTTTGTTTTAAAAAGTCAACTATTTTTTAAAATAAAAATTCAACTGTTTTGTTGGAAATTTAAGTATTTTAGTAAAAAAAAAACTTTTTATATTGTTGAAGATTTATTTATTTTGGTTGAAAGTAGTTTGATGGGAAATTTAAGTAATCAGCTTGAAAATTCGCATTTTTGGGTAGAAATTAATTTTTTGCTCTGAAGTTTAATTTCCATTTTTTAGTTACAATTTTTTTTTTTTTAATTTCGTTTTTTTTTGTTTGTAGAAAATTAAGACTCTTGATCGAAAATTCATGTATTTTGTTAATAATTCGGCTTTTTTGTTCCAAAAATAAATGAAAATAAACAAAAATAATAAAAGATCAACTGTTTTGTTGCAAATTAGCCCTTTGAGTTGAAAATTCAACCATTTTGGTCAAAATTTTCTTTTTTGAAATTCGCTTCTTTTGGTTGAAAATAGTTTGGTGAAAAATTTAATGACCTTATTGAAAATTCATATTCTTGGGTAGAAATTAATTTTTTGCACTGAAATTCAGATATTTTATTGAAATTTCGTTTTTTTTTTTGTTGAGAAAATTAAGACTCTTGATCGAAAATTCATGTATTTTGCCAACACTTCGGCTTTTTTGGTTGAAAATTTATATTCTTGCCTAAAAATGTTTTTTTTTCGGTAAAAATTGAACTGATTTGGTGAAAATTTAATTATTTTTTAGAACATTTCTTCTTTTTAGTTGAAAATTAAGTTTTTAAATTCCAAATCAAATTATTTTATTTTTTATTATAAATTTACCTTTTTTTTAGTTACAAAATCAAGTATTTAGCTAAAAATTTACATTTTTTGTAGAAAATTGAATAATTTGAGTTAAAATTCACATTTGTTTGTGGTAAAAAATTATTTCTTTAATTGAAAGTGATTATTCTACTTTTTGTGAAAAATGCAAAATTTTAGTTGAAAGTTGAACTGCTTAGTTAAAGTTAGTCTTATTCGGTAGAAAGATAATCTTGTTTGTTAAAAATTCTCTTCCTTGAAATTGACCTTTTTAGTTGAAAACTTCACTATTTTGTTGATCATTGAACTGTTTGGTTGGAAAAATAATCTAATTTTTTGAATGTTAAAAGATTTTCTTAAAAAGTATCCTTATTGATTGAATGTGGAAGATTCGACGAATGTTTCTTTAATTTAACAGAATTAACAAAAAGTTAACTTTAAAAGATGTAAAACAAAATGTAAATGTTTTAGGATTTTAAAACAATTTTCGAAGCATTTTAAAGATTTTTAAACATTTAAAATTTTAAACATTTAATTTTTAATTGGAACAGGGAATTTTCAATTTTTTACAAATTTATAGTTGGAACTGGAATTTATCCAGCATAATAAGAATTCTGACTTGGAACCGGAAACTTTCAAATTTTAAGAAATTCCCAGCAAGTCAAGTAAAAAATTTTTGAGAGGGAACACAATTCTGAATTGGAACAGGAACTTTTCCAAATGATTATAATTTTGAGCTGAAGCAGGGGATTTTCAAATTTTAACCAGTTCTGAGTGGAAACTGGTATTTATCCAAAAGAAATATAATTCGTTTTGGAATAGGAAATTACTTCAAAGAATGAATTCTAAGTTGAGACGGGATATTTTCGAGAAAAAAATTTAAATTGATAATTTGAACAGGGAATTTTACAGACAAATTAAAACTCTTGATTGGAAAAGGGATTTCTTCAAAAGAATTTTGTTTCTAAGTTGAAATGCATTTTCCTAAAGAATTGAAATTCTGGATTTAAACTAGGAATTTTCAATTTTTAACAAAATCTGAATTGGAAAAGGAATTTATCCATCAGAATAACAGTTTTCAATAACAAATTGAATTTTTGAAACAAAATTGTTATTCTGTTTCGAAGCGAGGTATTTTCGTAAAAAAATGAATTGGAACAGGGAACTTTACCAAAAAATATAATCCATACAATTAGTTGAAATTTTGAATTTTCTAAAATAATAAAAATTTCGAGCATTGAAAATGATAACGTTGATTTTATATTTTTGGGACTGAATATGATTCTTTGAATCGTACAATTTATAAAAGTCAAAATTTTTGAATTTGGTAGTTTAACTGCATTGAATTAAAAATTTTTCAGTTGAAAAGTGTTAGTATCTTTTATTTTATACGTGTAAATTATTGAGAATTTGAATACAAAACTATTAAATGAAACAACTCTTAAACTTCAATTTTAAAAGCTCAAAACACAAGAGTTTTACTTTGATTGCTTTCATTTGCAGTTTAATTTTTATAACTTAGCATGGAACAATTTTTAGATTTAGTATTCGATTTTTTAAATTTCATTGGCTTTTGATTAAAACGGCCACTCGGAATCCGTTTTTTTGTTTGTAGAAAATTAATCTTTTTGGTTAAAAATTCAATTATTTGGTTAAAAGTTTATCTATATCCTTAAAAATTAAAAAAAAACTGAAAAATAATTCTTTTTTGTTCGTCAATTTTTAATCTAAGAAGAGATTTCTTTTTGCAGGGTTTGCAGAAGGAAAATGCAGAACTTCGTGACATGTTAAATGTAGTCCATGAACAGTTGGAGCTTGCACTTGGTGCAAATAAAGTTCAAAAACAAAACTTGGACACATTGAATTCGAGACTGGCTGGACACATTCAGGACTTAGTCACGGTACATCGAGAAATTTCAAATACGTTACAAACCTAAGAAGCATTTAGGTGACGTTTTATATCGACCATTAGATTAAATGTGCGAATCGACTATATTATTTCTACAAAGGGTTGTGTAGTAGATGACCAGGTAATCCTAAAACACTAAAGATTACTCTTCCTGGTCCTTACTATTTTCAATTTTCACATTGTCTTTTTAACCGATAGTGTTATAGTTTTACTTGTGTTGGGTGTTTCATGACTTCATGAAATTTGTATTTTCTTAATTGAGAGTTTGTTCTAAAAGTGCAAGAACTAGGTTTTTAAGGAGCCAATTTTTTAAGACACTAAGTGCTCGACTTTTGTCTTTTTTGCAACTTTGAAATATCTCGTATTACAGGAAATTTTAGGTCGTAAATATGAAGTAGCAACTGCATCAGTTTGTATTTTGATTCGGGATAGTTGAACATATCATAACGGTTCCATTTTGCACAGCAACATCAAGTGTGTTCAGCAAACTGAGTTTAAAATATCTATGCAGGATACAATCTAAATGAAAACGATGCACACTGATAGTACCAATTAGTTATTACTTACAGATATATTAATTTAATCATGATTGAAAAAATCATACTAACGTTTTTATGTTAAAAACAAGAACCGAAATTGCTCTCTCTCTCTCTTTTTTTTTAAAGCGCGTTCAGTAGGAACTCTGTACAAATTAGTTCTAATAATTTTTATTGATAGTTTACATACTTACATAAACACCATTTGCACAGGATTTTTTCCGATATAACCACAAATGTCGCAAGCAAACAAAGAGTGACCAAAAGCACTATATCCCTGCACAGTGCAGAGCACGTAGAGAGTAACAAAAATAATTGTCAGCAATATTTAATATAACAAAAACCGTAGATGACATTTATGAATAATGGATTAAATTTACTCGAAAATGTCGGGTTCACTGTTAGCACTGTTAAGGAACAATATAGATTAAAGAAATTACCTGTTAATTGCACAGAGTTCCTATTGTAATTTTAGCTTGTGATGTCAGAAGTTCATTTATTTTTATTCCCAAGTAGTTTCGAGGTGGACGATGTTCATTTGTTTGTCGTTTACCTTCTTTTTGTACAAATGAGTAATAAAATTCGAAACATAAAAATATTTTAGATTATGTTAATAAACGTTGTATCTGAAAATTCCGAAAAATGCAACTTTCAGGGCTTAGATTGAAATTATAACAAAATATACCTATGAAATTTACGCTAAAGAACGTAGATTTTGAGTAAAGTAATCCTAAATTACTATTTGCAAAATAAAAAATAATGGGTAAACGACGATCAAATGGTCCATCTAAGATCATTTCAAATGACCAGGGTGGTCGATGGACCAAGAATTTTTTGAGATCGGGAATTTAAAAAAAAAATTAGAGAAAAAAATCTATCCACTTGATATTATGCAATTGAAAGTAAGTTCGATTTTAATTCACAATGTCGAATTTGAAAAAATTTGGCTTTAAAAAATGTCAATGTCGCGTCTTTATTTCCAAGTCTACAATTTGAATTTAAAGAATTTTGAAATGAAGTTTTGAAAGCTTGCAAAGAGAGTTGGGATTTTTTTAAGCTCATAAATTTTCCCAAGTCATATAAATTTAATTAAAAAGGTATTATTTTAATATTTCAAGAAAATGGAGTCAATTTAAATTATTTCAACCAGTCAATTTCCTTTAATTTTTATTTTATTCGATTTTAAAAGTTGAAAATTGATGCAAAAAGCGAATTTTGTATGAAAAACAAGTGGGAAAAATTGATATTTACATAATTTTACAATTTCAATCTAAAAAGTATATATTTTTTATAAATGGCTTGCCATTGGCAAATAATGTTACAGCAAATTAATGACCATTAAATTGATTCTCAGATAGTGAATTTATGAGATTAAAAAAAATCCCAACTCTGATCATCTTCTTGCTGAACAATTAAAAACTAAAAGCATTTTCAATTGAAAAGTTTGTTAAAAGCGTTTCAAGTTGATCAATTGTTAACGTAAATTAACAGGGTGGTCGCTGGACCGGAAAACCGAGAAGTGACCGTGAATTTCTTTTTTTACCGGGAATTTTACAGATTTTTAGAAATAAAAAATGTCAACAGTTTTTAAAAAATAATCGACAATTTTGGATTAAAAATACCCCATTTTAGTTGATCAAAATGTGTATATGAATTATAAATATTCTAAAAATTGAATTATACATTAAGGATTGACAAAAGAATAATAATTGATTTTATGAGACGATTCGGAATCAGTTCTCAGTTTTGGAATTTGCAGATTTTAATGTTAAAAATTAAACTGTTTAAATTGGAAAGTCTTATTAGTTAAACAAATATAAATGCTCGATTTAAAGTTTATAAACTATTTTTAATTTGAAAATAACTTCAAAATAATATATTCATAATTAAAGGCTTTTATTAAATTTAAAATATTGTTTTAGTCAAAAAACTGAAAATTTGAAATTTTGTATAATAAATATTGAAAACCTATTAATCCTAGAAAAGTTCTAGTAAGTTAAAGAGATATTTAGGACTAATTTAAAAGAAAATATAAATTTTTGCGAATTTCAAAGAAAAAAAATTACCAGCTTTTTTAAGTATTAGGCAGGGCTGCCAAAAAAATTTATTTTGAAAAACTAATTTCCAGAGAATATTTGAAACGATTTAAAAAGAGTTCCAAAATTTCTCATAAATGAATCTGGAAGATTTTAGCAAATATTTTTTATTTTTCAGGAGTTAAGAAAATAATGTAGAAAGAATTCGAATCATTTTAAAAGATGTTTAGAAGTTCCAAAAAATTCGAAAATAATAAAAAATTTGAATAAATGTAAAACAAAAACTAGATGTTTCAAGATTTTGAAATAAAATTTTGAAGCTTTTTGTGGATTTTTAATGTATTTAAAACGGAAATAATTCCACTTTTAATTTAAGAAGTGTTCAGGTTAGAACAAAAATTTAATGCTTTAATTTTTAATATTTCCATATTAAAATTGCTTAAAATGATTTGCTGCTCAGTTTTTATTATTTCCAATGGAAACATCTTTAGCTTTAAGTTTCGAATTTTTTAATTTCATTGACATTGAAAAATGTTTCCGAACCGGGAAATGGCCTGCAGTTTTTTTATGTGTTTAGAACGGCCACCCTGATTGATTCATGAGTTTTAAAATTGAACTATAGTGCGTGTATCAAAAATTAAATAATAATTAATTTTACAACAAGTTCAAACGTCCGATTGAAAATTTATAAATTATTTTCAATTTTAAAATAACTTCAAATTAATAGATTTATAATTAAATTCTTTTATTCAATTTCAAATCCTTTTAAAATATTGTTTTGTCTAAAATATTCCATTTTTAACCCATACGCACTTTGAAATTTTTAAAATAAAAACATGATTTTTCCATATTTAGTATTTGTTCCGATTTTATTTGTAAGTGAAAGTATTAAATTTTGATGTATAAGTAACAATGGAAGAAATATTTTAACTTAAAATTGATTAAATTTATATAATTTTGAATTTATACATTCATTGTTTGATTCATTTTTCAATTTGGAGCATTGGAAATGTTAACGTGGATTTATATTTTTTAACCAGAAATTTGTTATCTGTTTGATTTAGAAAAGTTTAAAATGGGAGATTTTGCAATTTAACTATATTTAATATAAAACTGTTCATTTTTACATTTCAATGACTGTGAAAAATGGTTGCGAATCGGAAAAACCCTGTATGTGACTGGGAATTATTTTCCTCGATTAAAGCAGCCACCCTGAATGACAATTAAAATTTAAACATTAAAAATAAAAATTTCGAACTGTTTTTAATTGAGTGAAGACAAAACTAAAAAATGGCATGGGCAGTAGGGTGCCTTATGACATTCTTTTTATTAGATTTTCTAAAACTTTAAATCCGAAATTTCTTTCTTTCGATGAGAAAGTATTTGCCTATTTTTTGTAGATGTTTGAAAAAATATTTCTAGGTTGCTCTGAAGTGTTTTATGCCGAATATTCGAAATCGCAACTTAATGGGTATTAATAACCATCTTAAAATTTTTGTTTTAAACCATGGCATTCTAAAAAATTATTCTCTGCATTGCAGAAGATGGAATAATTTAAATTGTAGAAATTAAAAATCAAGAACATTCTAAAATCGAATATTCGACATTAAAACACTTCACAGCGACCTCTAAATATATTTTTGAAATCTAAAACAAAAACCTGAATCATTTTCTCTCATTAAGAAAAAAAAGGACAGATTTATGGTTTTAGTAAATCAAAAACAAAGGATTTCATGAAGCACTCTGGTGGACAGTGTGCCAATTAAAATTAAAAATAATTTTGTTTAATTACTTCTGGCATTGCATGAAAGGCTCAGGTGTAAATGTAAAGGAAAGAAGGATGCTTCACAGAAAAATAGATACAACGAGTTTCAGGACGATATTTTATTTGAAATCTGCTAAAATCAAGTAGTATTTCAAGATTTTCATGTCCTGAATTACTTTCGAGTTATCATTTTCTGTAAACGAATCCACTGCGCATTAAAATATTTGCGTGTTGCGTTGTCCGCTGAAGCTGTAAAAGTGTTAAAAGCACCGCTTGCAGCCAGAGCAGCACGATTATTTGTATAAAATGTTAATAAGATAATCTTTCGCATAATGAACGTGGCCAAATTTCACCGACGAGTGTACATGACAATGAGTTACGATACAATAATATTGACGCGCTTTCCCAGCCGTTCTGTGGAAATGCGTTAACAATAAAAGGAACTTATCGTACGGCGATCAAATGGGCATATGGCCCATTTTATTGGTAGAGAACAGAGGGAGACCGTTTTTATTGTACTATTGCAGGAAAGTGTTAAAGAGATGAATTTTAGATTTGAGGAATTGGAGGAGAGCCTCGCTTGCCATATATTATAATCTTATTGATAAATCCACTTCGGAAGGCTTCCAGCGAAACTGTTAGTTGTAATTTCGTAATTAAGGAACCGTTCCTTTATTCGTTTTGATGGGCATCTGTTTTGAAATTCCATAATTGTGGCACTTTTTTTATTTTGGTGCAATGTTTCAGAGCAAGAAGTTGAAATTTAATTTTTAATTGTTCCTTTTAAAAAACGTTTCATTTGTTGTTTGGGTTTGAGTTATGCGAAAATCTAAATTTAATAAATCAAACATAGCTTTTCTTATACAAATTATTAATAAAAGTTTATAGTTAATTGGTAAAATAAAGTAAAAGAGTAAGCCATTCAGTTTTGAATAGAAAGAATGTAATATTTTAATTACTGGTAACTTTTTCTTGCGTACTTCTGAGTTTTTCAAACATAACATTATTGTCTACTTAAAAAATTTGAAGTACGTGTTACGATAAAAATTCTTTATGTTCCTACAAAAAAGTAGAATTTTCAACCTATAATGATATTTGTTGTACCGAAAATGAAAGGGTTTAATTTTCAACGAAAACGATGAGTTTCTACCCAAAAAGATCAAGTTTTTACCAGAAAGGAAAATTTTCAACAAAATACATAAATTTGCAACTAAATTTTTAAAATTTTAACTAAAAAGGTAAATTTTAATAAAAGAACACGAATTTTCAACAAAATGGTTTAATTTTCAAATAAAAAAATTAGGTTTCAACCAAAAATGGAATAGTAAAATTTGTAGATAAAAAACTTGAATTTGCAGTAATATATATACAATTTGCAACAAAAGAAAAAATTAATATTTATCCGAAAAAGAGCTAAATTTTTTACAAAATAGTTAAATTTTCAGCCATAGAGATGAATTTTTAATTGAAGTGATAAATGTTTAATCAATAATATTACTTTTTAACAAAGTAGTGTAACTGAACGGAAAAATATGAATTTTGAATGTAAGATTGAAAAAGTTGATATTGCAAAAAATATTTTAATAATTAATAAAAAAAAAGTTAAATTTAAATAAAAAGACCGATATAAATAAAAAAAATACTCAAATTTTAAGTTCAGAAACTAAATTTCAACATAAAAAAAACATTTTTCAATAAAATAGTTAAATTTTCATCGAAATAAAGGAATTTGCAACAAAAAATGAGTTAGTTTAATTTGCAGTTTAAAAAGTAATTTTGAACAAAATACTCCATTTTTTGAAAATTTTCAACAAAAAAGATGAATTTTCAAACAAGAAGATGAATTTTCTATCAAAAAGTCGAGTTTTCGCCTAAAAAATTACTTTATAAAATATATATTTTTAACAAAGTTAAATTTGTTACCAACTAAATGAATTTTTAACCAAAATAAATGAATTTGCAAACAAGAAGAATAATTTTGTAAGAAAAAAGTTAATTCTTAAACACATAGTTAAATTTTCAACCTAGAAATGATTTTTAACAAAAAATATTAATTTTCAACCAAAAGAGTCGCATTTTCAATAAAACACAAGAATTTTCATCCAAATGCTTCATTTTTTAACTAAAAGAGGCGGGTTTAAAACAAAAAATAGACAATTTAAATTTGCAGTTAATAAATTTTTGAGGAAAAGAACTGATTTTTGTCAAACAGTTTATTTTAAGCAAAAGAGATAAATCTTCAACAAACGACGTAAAATTTTACAGTTGATATTTGAATTAATAAATATTTTAAATTAAAAGCCATTGAGTTGATCAAAAAAGGTTGAATTTTCTACAAATCATGTAATTTTTCGAATAAAATAGACAGTTTTTTTTAATAATATATAAAACAAGACAAAAAATATTTTTAACCAAAGAGAAAAAACTTTAGCACATACAATTTTAACTAAAAACTGTTGAATTAAAGAAAAAGAAGATATTTTTTCTCCAAAACAGTTGGTTTTTGCATTTTAAAATATTTGTGCATTTAGTTTTCGCTATAAAAAATATTAAACTTTTTAAAACATGTACTACGAAAACTACGAAACTGATCGTACTTGAAATATTAAATTTTTTCTTTTCAAACTGCATATCTGACCCTTTATTTTAGCAATTAACTTTTATTAATTTCATTAAAAATTGAAAAAATTTTCATTTGCAACGACTGTTTCTAACTGTTCAACTAATGAAAGTTACAAATTTTTTAATTTTATATTTTAACGTATTTGAAGTTCAATTTTAATTATTTAAAATGAAAAAAATTTCAGCTATAAAATTGCAAATTTGTTAATTTCAATGACCGTTAATAAATTTTCGAGTGAATGCTAAATAATATTAAAAAGTCTCGACACGATCATGCAATTGCAGAAATAGTGGCCCAAGACCAGCTCTCTTTTTTATGTGTATTTTAGTCTTGATATCGTCTTAGTTTTATAATTTGATTGTGTTGATATTTACACCATTTTATACGCTACTTTATACACGTAACAAATACTCATAGTTGTTACACCTGTTTGTCCAACATAGTCAGATCTTACGCAACATCAAGGTGCTTTCAGAGATCCGCTTTAGCAAAGATTTGTAGCCAGATTTAGAATCTTAATCTGAGAACAGTTAGTTATTAACTGAAGGAGATTCTGTTGATACAAAGAAATGGAAAGAATTTTTCTTTCTTTTGCCAAAGAGACAGTGTAGAAATTTTCTAGAGAATAGAAGTTTAGTAACTGAATGAAACGAATTGGACTGAAATTTTCTTAAGTTGTGAGTCTGAATTACTTAGGGATTAATAATTACAAAGTTTCACGCACAATCACCAGAAAACTTACTTTGCTCAAGCAGTAGAGGCACAAATAATGTACCACCGATTTGCGTATTATTATAGTTTTTATTTTTTTAGCGACCTAGTTCTTAAGAATCATGTGAAACAAAATTGTTCACTAGAGTTCGAATAAGCAATGAACGGTTCCTTAATCTCTGTTCTGCTTATTGTTGCAGTGCATTTTTTAAATTATGTGTCACGATTGTTTAAAGAATTTAAACTTTCAATTTCACAGTACGTGCCAGAAGTATTTGTGGGGTGATTAGTTGGTAAAAGTGGTAGAAATGAGTGAAAAGGTACTCCACGACTCGTCCTCAAATCTTCTTCAGGATGAGATCGTACTCGCGGTCTGACGCTAGGACGTAGGATAGAGCGGGGCACGTTGTCACATCGGCTTTATTTAGAAAAATAATAGCTAGAGAGCAGCACAAGTCATGTCGAAAACGTGTCTGTGTATGCCAACTCTGGGTATTTTAAAAGTGTTACGATTATGTTTTTTTTTCATCTAGAGATTAAGCATATTTTTCAGGAATAAAGGAACTTTATATTGTCCCAAATATGTACTTTTTAAAAATATTTCACTTAAACTAAGTTTGGACAACACTTTTTATGCAATGAAATTTTATCTGACAACATGCCCCGGTCACGGGGTATGTTGTCACAAGTGACCTCTCGTTATTTATTGTTAATCAATAACTATAGCGTTATGATTACCTGAAA
This sequence comes from Druon quercuslanigerum, assembly GCA_010014905.2. Classification (NCBI taxonomy): domain Eukaryota; kingdom Metazoa; phylum Arthropoda; class Insecta; order Hymenoptera; family Cynipidae; genus Druon; species Druon quercuslanigerum. The sequence continues at coordinate 20,316 of JAAAKG020055722.1, read as the reverse complement.
TTTGATGCTGTTTAATTGCAGCTGAAAGTTTACTTGAAACTTTGCCGTATCAGAGTCTTCTTAAATATCAAACGTAAAAAAAGAAAAATCTTGTAACAAAATGTGTGACAACGTGCCCCGGTCTATCCCAAAGTCACCACCATCAGCTAACTAACATTCTCGTATTTGCCTTACTCGGGAAAACCTATATCAATCAAGTAAAAAAATCGTACTACGCGTTTTGTAAGAAAAAATATTTGTTCATTTTTAACATTTAAAAATCTCATTTTCCTTGAAAACGATGCAAAATATGAATAGCAATTCATAGTTCAAAATTGTTCGGCTTCCTGAAATTTATTAAATTGTATCCTTTCAGATGTTTCTATCCACTTTTTGAGAAATATAGGAAAAATCGAAAAAATTAAAAAAAATTACCGATTCAAAATCTCATTTTTCTCATAAATTATGCAATATATGAATAACAGATCATAATCCAAAATTATGCAGCTTCCTGAAATTAGTCATACCAGATGCATATCTTGTGTGTTTCAACAAAAATGTTCAAATAAGATCGAAAAAATATATTACAGTGACTAAAATAGCATGTAATTTGATGAAAATATAAATTTTTTTAGCAATGTTTATTTTTTAGTTGAGTATCAGTATTCAAACTCTTCCCGCTTTCTGAAATCTATAAAATGATACTCTCTCCCTGTTCAAACACACAGGATAAATATCTGATAAGCGTATAATTTTGTAGATTTCAGAAAGGGAAACGAGATTGAATGTGGATACTTAATTAAAAAAAATAATAGATTTTTGTTATTTTTGTTTAATTTTTGTTAATACACACAACATATACATCTGGAAACGGTACATTTTAATAGATTTCAGGAAACTGAACAATTTTCAGCTATGAACTGCTATTCCTATTCAGCGTAGTTTTTGAGAAAAATGAGATTTTGAATAGGTAAAATTATATTTCTTTCATTCTAGAGATAAAGCCCAATTTTTTTTTAATTGAAGCTGAGGAATCTTAATATTCTCATGGAGCACGTTCTTTAAATAGTTAGTGAATTAAGAAACAAATTTTTTTAAAAATAACATGTTATTTCAGTCCATTTTTATTGATTTTTCCTATATTTCGGAAAAATGGATTGAATTGAATCATATAAACATCGTTATGGAAAGGATAAAATTTGGTAGATTTCAGAAAGCTGAAGAATTTTAGTCTTTGAACTGCTATTCATATTTTGTGTCGTTTTCGAGAGAAATTAAAATTTTAATTGCTAAAAATGAAAAAAGCTTTTCTTAAAAATGCGTATTGCGATTTTTTTCTTGATTCAAAATAGGCGGGTATCATACCCGAGACACCACGAAAGTGTCAGCTATTCAGTTAAAAAGAAAAAATTTAATATTTTAAGTACGGTCAGTTTTTATCACCTAGTTCTGAATTTCACAAATAAAACATTATTGTTTACTGAAAAAACGTTTTCAATTACATGTTTTAAAAAGTATTTTATTTTTATAGTGGAAATTCAAAAAAAAAATTCTTTCAAATTATAAAACTAACCTTTTTCGTGAAAAATCGTCGTTTTCTTTCTTTCTTAATTCAAATGCTTTTAATTAAAATTTTATCATTTGAAGTTTCTTCTTTTTGATAGAAAAATGAACTATTTTATTGAAAATTTGACTTTTACTTGTTTTATTTATGGTTAAAAACTGATTTTTTCAAAAATTACATTATATGTTGAAAATTCGTCCTTTTTGTTTGAACTCAGCGGATTTTATTTAAAAAATTTTTTTGGTTGCAATATCAACTATTATATTTTACTTTGTTTGTTGGAGATTCTTGTCTGGTTTAAAGTGAACTATTTAAGTGAAAAACAGTTCTTTTCGTTAAAAATTAATTCACTGAAAAATTAACTCTATATTTTTTGTTAAAAATTCGTCTCTTCGTTGAAAATTAATCTTGTTGCTTAACACTTAATCTTTTTGTTTGAAAAATCATTTTTCGGTTGAAAATTTAACTCGTTTATACAAATTCGTTCTCTACTTTTTTACCATATAGTTGAATTTGCAACTAATAAAGAGAAATTTAGTACCAAAATGATGAGTTTTCAAACAAGAAGATTAAGTTTCTACTAGAAAGACAAATTTTCAACAAAATACATAAATTTCGAACTTCATATTTGGAAACGTAACTGAGAAGGCAAATTTTCTGCTAAATGAAAAATAATTTTCAACAAAATTGTTAGATTTTCAACTAAAAAAATAAATTTTCAACCAAAAATGGAATAGTGACATTTTCAGATAAGAAAAATCGAACTTCCAACAATATACACAATTAGCAACAAAAAATTTGAATTTGCAACTGATTAAGAAAACATTTTTGAACATAATAGTTGCATTTTCAGCCATAGAGATGAATTGTCAACTAAAGTAATGAATTTTCGAACAAAAAGATGGACTTTCAACGTAAAATTAAATATTCTTGATATTCCAGCAAAAAAAGAAATAAAATAGTTCAATTTTCAGTATAAAAAATAATGTTAAATACAAAGAAAGTAGATCTGAACAAAATACGTAGATTTTCAATCAGAAAGATGAATTTTTAAATTAAATAATAATTTTTATCTGAAAAAAGTATATTAATAGAGGAGTTGAATGGTTAATCAAAGAAATTAATTTTTAACGAAAATAAATGAATTTGCAAACAAGAAGAATAATTTTATAAAAAAAGTAAATTTTTTCTAACACATAGATAAACTTTCAAATAAAAAATTAATTTTCAAGAAAAGAAAAGTAAATTTTTTAAAATAATTAAATTTTCAATCGAAAAATAAATTTTTATCCAAAAGGTTAATTTTTACACTAAAAGAGGTGAATTTGAATCAAACACAGAACATTTAAATTTTCAGTTAATTAATTAACAAAAACAACAAAAATTAGCAACAACAACAAAAAAACCGATTTTCATCAAAAAAGTTTATTTTAATCCAAAGAGATGAATCTGCAATGAACAACGTAAAATATAATAGTTAATATTTCCATCAAAAACATATTAAATGAAAAGTCGTTGAATTCAACCAGAAAATATCAATTTTCAACTAATCATGTAATTTTCAAATAAAATAGATCTGTTTTTAATCAAAAATAAAACGAAAACAAGTAAAAGCAAAATTTTCAACCAAAGAGAAGAAACTTGAACCGATAAGAGAAACAAGTTGAATTATAATTATACAATACATTGAACTGCCATTAGATAGGTCACCTGGTATGCAATCAAACGGATTGTTTGACTGAACGAGATTTGGGGGATCGATTTTATCCCAAGAATGCATACTGCACTGAATTTTTACTGATCAGTGAGAATAGAGAGAAAAATACTGTCCTCTTATCATAAGTACATATTATTAATATTACAATTGTGAAGTTGCGCATTCATTACTTCCTTCCTTGCTGAATGAAATGAGTGTTGTAAAAATATTTGACGGAAAGAAAATCATTTGCTCGAGACTATTGAGGGTTTCTCAAGTGCGATAGAGGCGTCAAAAACCTGAACAATAAGTGACGATACAGGCAAAATACTGCTATTTGTACTTGTTTTTAATCGATTGTAAAATAAGAGTATACAGATAGTCTGATATTGTACCATTTTTTAAAAAGCGTGTGCTCGAATTAGAGATTCCAAACAAAACTCGGAGTGATTTTTGGACGATGTGTTTTGATTAATAATTGTAATGGAAATTTTTTTAGAGTTTTGTTTGGCGAACTTTAAAGAAGAACCTTGGTATCATTTATTTATTATAGATCAGTTGCATGATTTTATCTGAAATTCGAATACAGTTGTCAGAAGCGCTGATATTATGGTGAAAATAAAAAAACCCATTTATTTGATTTTTTGTTTATTAAATTTTTTTTTTAAGGTGTACTTCCAGACACTTTAAATTATAAGTACACTAAGAAAATTTCGAAAACTTTCTTCCTTTCCAAGGAATAATAGCCCCTCAAAAAAAAATTATGCCTACTTGTGAGCTTTGCGGCAAAAATATTAATTACACTTACAATTTACAGTCTCTGGTGGCACATCTAAATTTTTGAAACAAAAAAATACGCGTCCTTATCTATTCTATCATACGTTGAATAGTGACGAGGCAGCTGTAAAAATGAAATAAATGGGTATTTTTTATTGTTAATTTAACTGATATATATATTTATGAATTCTTCAAATGACTTTTTTATATTTATCTACTGTTACTAAATACCTATTTTACTGTCAAGAAACATAATGTATAATCATTAAAATGTTGATTAAAATTGGAGAAAAATGGCAATCGCTTTTTTTCTATTTCTAATTTTATTCAATGTTCTAACCAGACTTAGTGGGCGATCCGCAACTCGTCCTCGTACCTGTTTCAGGACTAGATATTACGCACAGGCTTACCTTTGTACTTCCCTTGTGGCGAGGGCACCACCATCAGCGCTCTATTGTTGTCATTTATGATTATCAATTATATTTTATAGCTATTTGTCGCAAGGTGGAGTGTCAAGTTATAACGTCAGTCCCACCCAACTTCGGTCAATTCAGTGGGCACTGTTGTTGTCATTTATGATTATTAATTATATTTAACAGCTGAGTCCTCCTAATGTGGAGTGTCATATTATAACGTCAGTCCCACCCAACTTTGGTCAATGCAGGGGGCACTGTTGTTTTCATTTATGATTGTTAATTATATTTAACAGCTGAGTCCTCCTAATGTGTAGTGTCATATTATAACGTCAGTCCCACCCAACTTCGGTCAATTCAGTGGGCACTGTTGTTTTAATTTATGATTATTAATTATATTTGATAGCTGAGTCTTCGTAATGTGAAGTGTCAAGTTATAACGTCAGTCCCACCAAACTTTGGCCAATGCAGGGGGAGTATAGGGGAGCCCTGATAGTAAATCGATGCCAGAACGTGCGTATGACCTCTTCCTGAAGTAGTTTGAGGATGAGTTGACATGAGGATGAGTTTTGGACTGCCCGTCCGAAATAATAGAGGTTTGAATTTCAATGTATTTTTGGTTTCCAGAATGCAAGTATGTACAGGAAAAGTGGACATTATATGCCTTGTGTAGTCGAACGCTAGTATTGTTCGCTGCATAATTTTAACAGTAAAAGTTTCAAATAGTGGACTATTCCATTTTTGAAACTACTTATGTAATAGAGAAACCGAAATACCAAAAAATGTTTTCTTTCGTAATAAAACCACGTATGTACTTTTACATTATACTGCGGGTGTGTTTTAAAGATAAGTTTTTAATGCAGAGAATGTAGACAAAGAAATGATAGGTATCATCGATACACTGTGGAACGGACATTCGATATTTTATCCTGAGAAAGTTATTGCTCGTTATTACAATTAATTGTCCTGATATCACAATCTGTCGCAGACGGCGCACAAAATTTTGTATTGACCGAAAAGAGATAAAAATGATGTTCAATTGTCTTGCATCCGAATGGAAAATTGTTGCTTTAATTTTTATTTAAATCATTTCTGTATTTATTTCAAGATTGAGGCTGTCTACTCACCTGGACAAAACCTGAAAAACCAGGAATATTGAAGGAATTTTTATATAGCTAGAAAAACCTAGAGATGTTAAGGAACTTTTTTTTAAAGACAGGAAATTTTTTCGAGAACGTGCTCAGAGTTTAAAAAAATTGTAATATAAAATTAAATAACAGTTTTTCTGATTTGTAAAAGTTTAAACAGAAAATTTAACTATTTCAGTTAAATGTTCATAATTTTAGTTAAAATAAATCTTTCTGATTTAAAATTTAACCATTTTAGTTAAAGATTTAACTATTTTGTATAAAACCCATTTTTTAAATAAATTTTTAAAAACAGAAGATTGAACTATTCTAGTTGAATATTCCATCATATTAGTTGAAAATTCATATTTTGGGTTTTAAATCCAACTATTTGAGCCAAGGATTCTGTTTTGTAGAAAATTGACCTTTTTGGTTGAAAATTTAACTATTTCATTTGAAAATTTATCACCAGTTAAAATTTTTAATTTTCCAGTTGAAAAATTAACTATTTTTAAAAAATTCTCTTTCTTTACGGTTGCAAATTAATTTTTTCACTAAAATTTAAGTATTCGAGTTGAATATTACATCATATTAGTTGAAAATTCATCTTTTGGGATTAAAATGCAATTTTTTTTTAATGACAGGAATCTTCGAAAGAGAGTTCAGAGTTTTTAAAAATTGTAATATAAAATTAAATAACAATGTTTTTTCATTTGTAAAAGTTTAAACTGAAAATTTAACTATTTCAGTTGATTTATAATTTTAGTTATAAATAAACATTTTTGATTAAAAATTTAAATATTCCAGTTAAAAAATAACCCCTTTTGTTTAAAACTCGTTTTTTTTGTTGAAAATAGAATTTTTCAATTGAAGATTTAACTATTCCAGTTGAATACTCCATCATGTTAGTTAAAAATTCAGCTTTTGGGATTGTAATACAACTATTTCAGTTGAAGATTCATGATTTGAGTTGAAAATTGAACTATTTTATTAAAAATTCATCATTTGAGTTGAATATTAATCACTTTGGTTGTAAATTGAACTATTCTATTAGAATACTACAATAAATCAGTTAAATTTTAATCTTTTTGGATTAAGATTCAATTATTTAAAAAGTATTCGAGATATTTCAAGTCACTTTGGTGGAAAGTTTAACTACTATTTTGAAAGTTTTTCTTTTTGGTTGAAAAGTCAATTGCTCCAGTTGAAGATTCATTTATTTTAGTTAAAAATTAATTTTTGCTTGTTTAAAATTAACCTATTCCAGGTGACGATTTATCATTTTTGTTGAGGATTCATCAGTTTTGGTTGAACATTTAACTATTTTGTCAAAATTCGTTTCTTTTTGTTTGTTTGAAAATTAATTTTTGTAACTAAAAATTTGACTTAATTTTTTGGTTAAAATTCACCTTTATATTACTGGATTAATACTGATTTATACTTCGTTTTATCATTTTCACTAATCTCAGAAAAATATCTTTCTGGCTTCATGTAACTGCTAGTAATAAAATTAGTGTAACTGATTTGATAAAAATCAAACTGACCCTTTCTAATCACTCGCTCAGTCATCGCAGTTATTATAATTCATTATTAACTATATTAATAAATTATAAATATTTATTATACAAATAAATTTACTTTAAAAAATGAAAAAGCAGTTTTTTAATTTAAGATATGAATAGTTACATACTTCGATATTTAAGATGACTGAAAAAATATTATTTATAATAAAGTAGCATAATTGTAAATATATTTCGAGTTAATTTTTTTTAATGTGAAATACTTGAATGGAAAATATATATAATATATATTACCTGGGACAATTTGAAGATGCCTGAAAGAAGCCTGGAATAATGAGGGAATACCATTCCAGGATTTGAGTAGACACTCTGAGATTGATGGTTTAAATTAGATTTTTAATTTTCTATTGTAGAGTTTTGATTAAATTCAAAAGCTGCAACTTTGGATCTTTTTCGAATGCAAAACAAAATATTGTACTGGTATGAAAAAAGGCTCGACATCGATCGATGTCGTGAGGAGTTTTATCGACGATAGATTTTACACTTTTGCTGACTTTGGTAATTGTTAAAATAGTACCGTCGTTGTATTGACTTGATCAAATCGCTGGACTTAGCTGCGATTATCAACTCGAGTGTGGAATGGATTTTTAATAATGTACAGTGCGACCATGCCACTGACTTACTTATTCGAAATATGGTTTTAATCCATCGATCAAATTGATTAATGGACACATTTATAATAATTTTACTAGTCAACATCTAAACGTACAAGTGCTTTATGATAGCCTCAATCTGAATCTGATTTTACACTTTTGTTTAAGTTATCGCTTAATTAAGCTTGTAAGAACTTTACACGGTTTTAAAAATGTTATGACAAAATATATTTGCATGAAAATAATTAAATGGTGTTTATTATTTATTATCATACTACGTTTTTGAAAGGTTTAGTCAGTGTCAATTGTATTTACTTAATTATTTTCAATATTATAGATAGTTTGGTGGCATGGTCTAAAGAGAAGAGAATATGGAAACTGGAATAAATAAAGTTGACTGAAAGTTACTATACAATTGGTAGATATTGATTTCGACCTTCAACAATTCCGCATTCTTTATCGCATACGGATTTATTATTAAAATTATTATACATTATTTTTTACTAATATTTATTTATTAATAATGTATACAGGAAGGACGTTTACTTTGTAGTCATAGGGAATATGATGATTATAACTTTAGCATACAATGCAGTCCGTTGTGCACCTGTGTAATGCAAAAAAGTATTACATAGGCGATTTTAATTCGGTTGTCAAATCTCCCGCGCTCGAGATCTTGCGCTGATTGGTCAAAGGCTCCGAGTCTCAGAAGACGTGCGCAAAGACGTATAACCTAATTATGAAAGAAGGTTATGTTCCCCAGGGTTCAACGCGCAATTTCCAAAAAATGATTAGTTATGAATTAAATTGGAGGTGGTTTTCACTAATGTGACGGTACATGAGTGATATTTGTCGTTTGACAAGTGTCAAAATCTATGTGCTTCGAACTGAATTAATTAAAATTGAAGAATCCTAAATGAGATTAAAATCAAATTTAAAATCCTGCTTACCGTCCAATAATCAAGTTAATGAGTAGTATTTCCTGAAAATAAAATCAAGAATCCAATGACTAAATTTGGACAATCAGCATAAAATTTTCCCATTCCAATCTGAAAAAAATCCTCGTCTTCCCTAAAAAAGAAAAGAAAAAGAATTTCTCCCATTGGAAAAAAACAAAAAAGAGGAAAGAAAAATAAGAAGGCAACCATCCAAATCCCCTTCCCTCTCTTCTCCTTTAATAAAAATTCTCATCTATAAATAATTCTTTTTTTTTTTTTTTCTTTCGTCTTTTTTTTATCAAACTAAAGATACACTAGATAGACACACTTAAGATTTCAAAACGTTTCAAAGATTTATAAATATTTAGAAGGATTTTTAGCATTTTACAAAGGAGCTAGACACGCTAAGGCGTGTTCACCAGATTTCAAAGATCGCATAACAATTTCACATAGCTTTTAAAGGTTTAAAGGGTTTCAGCTATTTCAAAAAAGGATATAAAAAAGGTTTTCAAGATTTTTTTAAATTTAAAAATTACAGTAAACCAGATTCTAAAGATTTTAAAACATTTGGAAGATTTGAAAAGATTAATTATTTTAAATCTACATCTAGTAAAATCTTTTGAAATCTTCTAAAATGTTTTGAAACCTTTTTAAATCGTTCCAAATCTTCCAAATGTTTTAAAATCGTTAAGATCTGGATATTTTGAAATCTGGTAGAAACGCCTTTGTAAAATGTTCGAAATCCTTTTAAATATGTTCATTTTAGTTTATAAAATAATTGATAAAGTCTACGAATAATGCCTAGAAATCTCTGTATTCATTCTTTAATGTTGAGAGATAAATTATATCTTGATAAATAAAAAAAATTTAGTAGCAAGATTTCTTTGAAATGAGATGTTTCTTCTATAATGCACTAAAAGATTTAAATTACTTTTCGTATTTCAATAAGATTATTATTAAATCTATTTGTAAATAAATTATTATGCAATTAATAAATTATTATAAAACTTCAATTTGAAACTTTTATTAATTAATAACTTTTAATAATAATTTTTTCAAATAGAAGATTTTCATATTGAATATCTTTCTAGGTAAAGAGTTTACAATTTTGCAAATTTACAATTATTACAAATAGTGCAATTTTGATTTACATTCGAAATTTCTGCAATTTGAAACATGGAGCATTTAAAACTTGACTTCTGGTCTTCAAAATAATCAAAATTGAAGAATTTTTTATCACCATTGAAATTCAAGAGTTTTAATTGTAAATCTTTAACATTGAATTATTCCCCCCAAAATAATCCATTTTATACACCCTCAAAATATAAAACGAGAACATTTAATAATTTCCAATTTTATATTTTCAAAATTCTCAATTTGAAAGGTTTATAATTAAAAACTTGACTATATTTTCAAAACTTTAAAATTGTTATTTATGCATCTTTAAAATTAAAGATTTTTTAATTTTGAAAAATTACAGTTAATATTTAATGAAGTTTTAAAATACAAAGTGCAGTAATTTTTATGATTGACATATCTGATTTCTTCAATTTGTAACAATGAGAATTGAAAAATTTGACTTTTGATCTTCAAAATCATCAAATTTAAGAATCCTCAATTGCAAATCTTAAAAATTGAAATATTTTACATTGTATGCCTTCAAAATATAAATCGTGACAATTTAGTAAGTTGCAATTGTATATTTTCAAAATTCAAGAATGTTCAATGATATCTCTTGAAAATTGTAGCAAGCAAAAGTTTTAATTTAAATGGTTTATATCTGAAATTTCCTCAATTTAGAAATTTTATAATTAATAACTTGAATTTTGATCCTTACAATCATACAAATTTAGGCATTTTTATTTATAAATTTTTAGGATTGAAGAGTTTTGAATTATAAGTAGAAGATTTTGAAGGTTTCTAAAGCGAGCATTTTTAGCATTGAATTGTTTAAGATTTTAAAAATATCCAATACAAAATAACGCATGTTTTAAATTTGAAAATTACAAATGTTGTAATTTTGATGACTTATTTCTTAAATTTCTTCAAATTTAAAGTTTTAGAAATTAAAATATAAGTTTTGTTTTTCAAAACTATAGGAGTCATCAATATTTAAGAATTTGTATACATACTTATACAGATATTGCAAATCGTTCAAATTGAAGATTTCCAGTGGTAAATCCTCAAAATTGTAGAATTTCCAATTGTAATTTAGTTGTATTTAATAAATAGTTGAAGAGTTTTATATTTTGACAAAGTAAAATTAAGAATTCAGTTATTTTGATGATTTACATTCGGAATTTCTCCAGTTTGGAAGAGTTAGAATTTAAAAGTTGACTTTGAATTTACAAAATCATAAAAAATATCAATATTCAAGAAGTTTGATTTATACATTTGTATATTTAAAATTGAAGAGTTTTAAATGGGAAAGGGTGAAAATTGTAGAGCCTTTAAAGAGTTTACAATTTAATTTAATTAAAATTAAAATTAAATTAAAAGTATATTAAAACCGATATAACTTTTTTAATATTTATTTTAATTCAAGGTAATATAATGAGGCATAATGAGGCTAAAAAATGAGTAAGTTAACTAATGTTAAACGTAATTACTCTACCCCGAAAGGGATCTGGCTCAATGGTATAGTAATAATAATAATAATAATAATTATTAAGTCCCTCTAAAAAAATGCCTTCGAAATATTGGGCTGTAGCCATCTTAAGCCTTCGACATTACTATTATTATCATATTTTATAGTACACTCAAAGTCCCATATAATAACAGTTTCTGGCGTTGCCTCGCACTGGCTTTGCTACTAACTCGGTACCCTCGAAACGTAAAAAGTCAGGGACGCCTGAACCATTCCTATTCGAAACGCATAATATTGCGCCATGTACTCGACTGGGCACTCGCGCATTGCGGCCCTTCCGAGGCGAGAGTCGCAATAGTCTCTAGCCCTGCCCTTTTAAATTGTAACATATGTTTCAACTTGGTAATTAGGCAATTAAAATTCTAAAAAACATGTAATAAACGCTATATTTTTGCTATTCCTAAAGAAAGGGTTTAAGAAGGAACTCTTGGTTTAATAAACATTATTTAGTATTCATATATTTTACAAAAGATCCCTATTTATGTACAATCTTAATAATTATATTCTGTGCGTTAACTTTATGTTTAAATAAGTGTAGAATTAACTTAGAATACGGATTGTATTTTCCAACTGCATAATTTCGAACAATTAGTCCAATTACACTTGTTTGCCAGTGCAGTTCATGTTAATCCCGAAAGCTCTGATGTGATCAATGAACTTTGAAACGCAAACTCTGGCGAATATTAGCATATAGCACGTAACGATCTCACGCATATATCAAAGAAATTTTATACACTTCCTTATATACAAGACTCGGTACTCAAAGGATCAATATTTTTTCTCATAAATTCTCCAAACAATCAAAGCCTAGGTGAATTTTAATATTCTGGAAAATCTGTAAATCTGATATTAAAATTAACTTGGAGCTCGTTTAATCACATGAATTTAAGTGTTTGCAAATAAATCGGAACTGGTAGAAACGGTCACAAATTTTAAACAAAAAATTGACCGATTACATTTTAAATCATTTGTCGAGGAAATAAGGTAATGCTTATTTTTTCAATTCGCTACAAAAAAAATTCGAGGAATTTATGCTTATTTGAATGTTGTGAATTTTTGCTTTAAACCTCTATAAATGTGAACCCAATTCAGATATTTCAAATTTCTTTCAGGATTCTAATACCGTTTATCGTCTTTCGAAATAACCGTCAATTTTTTCAAAATAGTCCATACTTATATTTTTTGGCAATTATGTTTTGAACTTTTTCTTTCAATGTTTTCATTTATTATAATTTGTTATTTTACAAATTTTAAAAAAAGGTTTCTGCTAATAAAAAAAGGCATCCGATCAGTTTTATGTGTGCTAAGCCATTTTTTAAAGCTGTCAGATTTTTTTATTCTGAATTTTTTATTCGTAAATGATGCAAGCTATTGTTCAGAACTCTTTTAAACGCTCGAACTTTTATTTCAACTTTATTGTATCTGTCGTTATTTAATTAAACAATGAGAAAATGCGAATTTATCAAAAAAAATTCTCCTGGCCACAAAAGTTATTGTGCTCGCATACATTTCATAAGATGTCTTCCTTACAAAAGTAAAAATTCAGCAAAAAATAGAAGGGTAGTTTTTTTGAGAAAATTAACTTTAAATATTTTCATAAATTCCGGAAAGAAAATTTAAATATCTGAATTAGGGATTTTTAACCCTGCATGCTTTAAAATGGATAAGGTCAATTTCTTCTTTAAAAACCAAATAATACGATTTTAAATAAATAATAAATTCAGTCTGATTCTCAATAACATTTCAGAATTTTTGAGTTATCGGTAATAAGCATTTACATTTGTACGACTTATGCTTCTTTTCAGGTAATAATCCATTGATTGAATATAATGGAAAATCCTAATACTGTTAAAAAACTTTTTGCATGATTGGAATTTGTTCCACTCTGGGTTGCATCCAATGAAGATTGTTGAGACATCGATGCCAATTGAACAACTGAAAATAAACAAAAGCAAGATGAAGAAAATAAATTTTTTAAATGTGCGATTTTTGGTGAATTTTGTAATTCATATTCCAGGAACATAACGACGAATCATGCCCTGATTTAGGGAAAATATGTTTCAGGAAGCAAGTAGTGGGGCGCACTAATTGGAAAATTTTCCAATTTCCGCAGGAGCTGCCGGGTGTCCAATGTAGTTACGAAAAAAGCAATCTTCTACCCCCGGAAAAAATCTTTCTTTATCGATAAGTCTTTTCCAACTGCGGATTTTTCTTAATGAGTTTGAAAAACAGTTTTGTCTGATTTTATCATATTTAATTTTATTGGGGAAAATTATTCAATTTCTAAATTTTACCTGGAATAAGTTTTTCATCTTGAGCGTCATTCCTTGTATATTCGTCAGCTTTATTGGCACCTGAAATTTTAGAAAAAAAATCATAAAAATGGTGTTATTGAAATAAAAAAAATACTTTACTTATATTGAAATAGCAAGTTTGATGTAAATAATCACTGTTCATCAGGGCGTAGAGAAAATGTTGAAACTAATTGAATTGAGCTGATTAAAGAAGTGGTTTGTTATCTAAAAGAAATAAACAAAATTGGAAATTGTTTAATATCTACAGTTTTCTTTTTGAATTGGAAAAATTAAAAACTTTAGAAACGCTAAAAATTCATACTTTTTTACTCACAGAATATATAGTTATATTACATTTAAAAATTACATTAAAAAAAAGTTTTACATGTCGAACTCGGAATTTCTTGAGTATGAATCATGCAATTATTTTTTTATTACCTTGATCAAAAATCATGTACTTTCGAAAGCGTTTCAAAACCCAGAATTATGAATGTTTAAAACAATTTACACGCTCCAATTTTTATTTTCATTCAAGTACAAAATAATGGCTCTACATGTAAAATAAAGGCAATGTTCGAATTTCGTTTAGGAGAATATCTCATTTTGGAAGATTCCGATTAATTGTTTAAACAATTTTTATTTGTTCAAAAAATACTTTTTTCTCATTTCATCGCAAATCATCGGCACATTCACAACGAGATAAACTAATTAGGCAATACTAAAAATCAGAAAGTTCGATTAAATTTAAACAAATTGTTTAAACAATTTTGTCTTGTTGATATGTAAATTTTGAGTAGAATAATGCACAAAAATGCAGTTTTTTGGCGAATTCATCAAAAAATTTCATGAGACTTTTTGCGACAAATTATATCAAATTTTCACTTTTTCCTAATGACATCAACTAATTAGTTAATCGCTATTGTTGATTTTTGATTCAAATCCAATATACAATAAAAATATATATGAATTGTGGATATTTTGTCAAAAAGATGTTTAAATAAATAAAAATAGTTTTAAAAATTATGGATATCTAATGAAAAGTATCTTAAGAAGAGAATACTTTGTAAAAAAAATGATATCGAAAAAATTGATCAAACAAATGGAAATTATTTTAATATTATCGACAAGTGGTGAAAATACCAGAAATATCAGAATCCTCTTGGTTTTGTTGAAAAATTTGTGCTATCTACATTTGGCTGCCTTATTCGAGTCAATAGTTATATTTAAATGTAAAAAATAAAAAAATCTTTAAACTAATAACGAAAAACTGAATCGACCTTTCTGATTTTTATATTGCTTAATTAGTTAATCTCTTTGTGAAAATACCTATAATTCTTGATAAAATGTGAAAAAGTATTGTTTACGTAAATAAATTTGTTTAAACAATTAATAAAAAATACATTCAAGTTTTTAATTTGGCCACTGATAATTATCTGTTAAAAAGATACTCCAAAAGCAATATTTATGACCAATATACCGCAAAATACATGATTTTCGTTTTTGGATCTTTGGGGCATGCGGGAAGGAAGTGGGAGGGGGACCCCCCACTCTTATACTTGTTGTTGTGTCCAAAAAAAACGTATTGATTTTTTTTGAACCACCATACAATACAATTATCTAATTATAAAAATGTTTCTTGCACATTTTCAAAAAAAGGCAACATTCACAATTTCTAAATTTTTTATAATTGTTAACTTAAAACAAAAACCAGATACTTTATTTTGAAAAAATTCGCCATAATATTTTGCCCGATAGGAGAAGAAATTAACCTATTTCAAAATTTTGTTTTAGTACTTTCTTTTAGTTTGAGAGATATTTTTTTATTTCAATTAAAATTTCAATTAATGGCTTTAAAAATAAAAAGCTTTTTAACATTTACCCAAACACATCAATTAAGGTCGAGCCATTGGATGTACATGAGAAAATTCAATACCACTGCTACACCCAATTATTGGTATCCGTTATAACGGATGGTCCACCTTTCAGCGGATATTGAGAAAGCTATTGCGGATGTTACAAATTACTTTTTTCACTTTATCCATAAAATAGTTAAAGCTTATGTTGCAATATTTTTCTAAAGTAACATACAAAATTCATCAGGAATTGCTTGCTTTAATAAAAGTGGATATTTGTGACTGCAAAAAAGTTGATAATTTTAGAGAATGATATTTTCGAAAAAAAAGAAAATTTGTAAATTGCGTAAAATATATATACACACACAATAAGGGCGTTTACTTTGTAGCCGCAGGGAATATGATGAGTATAACTTTAGTATACCATACAATCCGTGTAATACAAAAAAGTATTACATAGGCGATTTAAATTCGCTTTTCAAATCTCCCGCGCTCGATATCTTGCGCTGATTGGTCAAAGGCTCCGAGACTTAGAAGACGTGCGCAAAGAGTTATAACATAGTTATGAAAGAAGGTTATGTTACCCAGGGTTCAACGTGCATTTCAAATAAATAATTAGTTATGAATAAACAAAAAAAGAATAACGCAACAGTAAAATGTGCTCACAAATACTGTTGGGACGTGCATTACATGTTTTTTAAAAATTGGAGTTGGTTTGCACTAATGTGACGGTACATGAGTGATATTTTGTAGTTTGACAACTGTCAAGATCTATATCTTTCGAACTTAATTAATTAAAGTGAATATCTGCAGGTTGGAAGTAATTAATTTTTAATAAAATCTGCTGTTTTACTTATTGAATTAAATATGGGAATTAAACGCTTTTGACGACAAGAGCTATTCACAAGTGAGATAACTACTTTCATACTTTTGAAACGTAATATATCGTAAGTTAAATCCAATTCTTAATATTTTCTTATTTAGAATTTTATTAAAATATTATTTTTTATTTGTACATGACAGTGTAATTGCATCGAAGATGCTTTTATCTATATTTTATGGGCTTTTTGTGATTGAAAAATAAGATTGATACACTTCATTAATTTTATTTAAATTATCAATTTAATATGTACGAAAAATTAAATTAATTTTTTAAATAATATTCGTCAAAATCACTTGAAATAATGTAATGGATTTATACTAAAAATTTATTAGAAACATTGCAACGATGAATCCGCAAATCAAATGATGAGAATTAAGAAGCGGCGAATGATTCCTAAAAACTGGGTGTCCAGCGAATTTTGAAATAGTTATATTATTGAAATACTAAAAGTAATTTAATTCTCTTAGTGTATTATAAAAGAAACGTCTCATTCAAAAGAAATCTTGCTACTAATTTTATTTTATTTATCAAGATATAATTTATCTCCTAACATTACAGAATAAATACAGAGATTTCTAGGCATTTTTTTGTAGACTACCAATTATTTTATAGATGGCAATGAAGAGATTTTTTGTGATATTTAAGTTAAACATTATAAAAATTATTAGCTCAAATCTTCGATGTCAACTCAGTTTCAGAATTAGAATGAACTGTGGCCATATAACGGATTGTTAAGAGTTTCAATACTCGGTTTTTTGAGTATTCATCTGATTACACTAAAGATACACTAGATAGACACACTAAAGATTTCAAAATGTTTCAAAGATTCTAAAATATTCAAACGGATTTGGAAGATTTGAAAAGATTTTATAAAGATTTTAATCTTTGTCAAAAATTTTTTTGATTCATTGAATTCATTGAATTATTTGAAATCTACAATTAGTAAATCCTTTTCAAATCTTCTAAAATGTTTTGAAACCCTTTCAAATCTTCCAAATGTTTTAAAACCTTGGACATCTGGTGTAACTACAGTTTAAAATTTGTTTTAAATCTTTAAAACATTTTTAAAATCCCTTTTTGAAATCTTTAAAACCCTTTAAACCGTTTAAAAGCTTTGTGAAATTGTTATGTTATATTTAAAATCTGCTAGACACGTCTTTGTAAAATGTTCAAAATCCTTTTGAATATTTTAAAATCTTTGCAACATGTTGAAATCTTTAGTGTGTCTATCTAGTATATCTTTAGTGTAATCTGATGTATACTCAAAAAACCGCGTAGCGAAACTCTTGAAAAATCCGTTATATGGCCATAGCTCATTCTAATTCTGAAACTGAGTTAACATAGAAGATTTGAGCTAATAATTTTTACAATTTTTGGGTTGAATGTCACAAAAAATATATAGTTTAACATTCTACATTAGCGGAGAAGATTAAAAAAAAAACTTATGGAATTATTCACAATATTAAAATTTGTCCATTTCAATCTATAGAATAATTGGTAAAGTTTACAAAAAATGCCTAGCAATCTGTGTATTTATTCTACAATGAATAATAGAAAAATTATATCTTGATAAATACAAAAAAATTAGTTGCAAGATTTATTTGAAATGAGATGTTACTTTTATAATAGACTTAAAGATTTAATTTAATAAGTAAAACTGCAGATTTTATTACCAATTAATTACTTCCAACCTGCAGATATTCACTTTAATTAATTAATTAAGTTCAAAGTACAACGATTTTTACACTTTTCAAATGTCAAATATTACTCATGTACTGTCAGATTAGTAAAAACCAACTCCAATTTTTAAAAAACATGTAATGCACATCCCAGCAGTATTTGGGAACACTTTTTAATGTTGCGTTATTCTTTTTTTTTATTCATAACTAATTATTTATTTGAAATGCGCGTTGAACCCTGGGGAACATAACCTTCTTTCATAACTAGGCTACATGATCTTATAAGGTTATAAGTCTTTGCGCACGTCTTCTGAGTCTCAGAGCCTTTGACCAATCAGCGCAAGATATCGAGCGCGGGAGATTTGAACACCGAATTAATATCGCCTATGTAATACTTTTTTGCATTACATAGATGCACAATGGATTGCATTGTACGCTAAAGTTATAATCATCATTTTTGCTATGACTACAAAGTAATCATCCTTACTGTATATATTTTATTAAATTAAGGGTAATACTAGAAAGCATGAAAATACGAAACTAAGAGATCAAGGAATGTATCAGTGTTGGATATGAATTTTACACGTTGCTAAAGGTCGAGTGACAGGACATGCGTCTATGATAAAACAAAGAAATATTTTCAACTATTTTTTATCTTTTGAAAGTATATGTAGAACAGGTAAAAAAATTGGTAAAATGAATATTTTTGTTTGGATTTATTTGATTGTGATTTCAATGTTTCAAACAATCATTCAATTTTATAGCATTCTAAATTAATATGGAGCGTCAAAGAACAGTTATTAAAAATATTACGCAAAAATAGAGATAATTATTAAATTTTATTTAAAATAAAAATTGATTAATCGATTTTTATTTATATTAAAATCTTTATAAGTATAAAATTAACAATTTTAGACCGCATTATGAGTAGTTTGACACTCAAAAAATCATTTCGCTGAATCAAACAAAATTTCATAGGTTCTCTCATATAATCTGATTGCTATATGGAAAACAATATAATTGACTGACCCAGCTAAATTTTTTGAATGTTATACCCAAATATTCTGGCAGATGAAGTACAGTCGATATCGGATTTAAGTCCCCTGGATTTAGGCCTTCCGAGAATTGACGTGTGGTTGAGATGAGTAGTGGGAGGTTGTGCGGTTTTCAATCAAGCGTGAAAAAAAGGACCGTTGTGGTAAGGCGCTTTACCCTAACGGCCTGCCTATGTAAAACTCCTCATGACGTTGCGTTAGTTCACTCGAAGCAGTGGGGCTCCGATGCCTTAAGCGAACTAAAACCGATAGGACTGATCGGATTATTTCAAGCGATCGAATGAGCCTGTCTTTGACCTTGATAGCAGTGAATACCAGTTCACTTTGATTAAAAATGTTATATTACGGTTTAAAATGAGTTAATTATTTACTATACGGATTCTTGTTATTATTTAAATGAAATTAAGATTTATTTATAATTGGTGGCGCTGCCATAGCTATCAATAGACTCTACGAATCGACAAATAGAGCAAAGAAGTATTGGATGGACAGAGAGAGAGAGAGAGAGAGAGAGAGAGAGAGAGAGAGAGAGAGAGAGAGAGAGAGAGCGCAGAAAAAACAGAAAGAGAGGCCCGATCAAATTCAGACATCGGGGTTGCACTGTAGTGTTTTGAATCTTAAACTGTCAAGTGTTGACGTAAGAATAGTGAAAACTGTGTTTTTCGTAGACAGTTAATCTAACATGTATAAAATTTAGGTGATTTTCGGCTAAATAACTTCTTTTTATGTCTGGTTATGAAACTGCGTGATGCACCATTCGCTACTCAAAAGTGCGTGCTTTCCACTTTAAGTGTTTTGCGATGTTTTTTGTTGCAAAAAAGTAATGTGCTTTTAGATACTGCTCTCTTCGAATGTTTTAATCAATGACCCGCAAACGTTTTAGGTACGTGAGCAGGAAACACATTTTTTTCTATGTGTGTTGACGGCCCTAAATCCAGGCTTCACTGTATTTGTTTGATTTAACACAAAAATTTTGTGGGGAAATCCAATCAATATATTGATGAAGCATGGGGGGATGTTCAAAGAATTTCTTACATAAATGTCCTTTTCCTAATCACGTTTCTTATTAGAAGCATACCTAAACCTGTTTTGACTGTTGACATTTCTGCAAAACTTTGAAATCCGGTGAATTCTTTTGAAAATTTTGCAAAGCCCATAAACTGAGGCGTCGGATGCAAAAAGGAGATATAGACTTATTTTGCTGGAGTGGGGAGGCCCCTGAGCTCCTGAAAATGAAG